>WEDG01004280.1:0-40359 GCA_017591395.1 Schistocephalus solidus
ATATATATATATATATATATATATATATATATATATATATATATATATATATTGCTAATTGAAGCGAAAATGCGCGTCCCCGGGCATAAATCAGAAGAAGAGGCGATCACGGGAACAATAGGTTTTATATATATTGAATAACTGAGGTAGTATGCATTCCGAGATAATAATGAAAAAGGATCGTCGGAAAAATCGAGTTCTACTTGTGAATTTGCAAGCAGGTTACACGGTCCTGTCGTCAAACGATATGAAAAGTGGGAGTTGAGATTATCACACTAGAGAACATGGTGGGGGCAGACAGACAGACAGGCGTCCGTTGGAGAGGGACGAGAAAAGTGTTACGATAAATGCCGGGAGTGAGGGGAGGGGTGTTAAAATCCCGATTGTTGTTCACGCGTCACGGGGGAATACCGCATCCATGGATTTCCACTTGGCCAAAAATGTATAAACTATTGTTGGTTAAAGGTCAACGAGAGGGGCTAACACCAAGCCGGCAGGAGAATTCCTCGAAGCTTGGTATTCCGACACAAACAACATCAACGGCCATGTCGATCTTGATGCACATTACGAAGGCCTATGTGCACGGCTCACTGACTGGCGTTGACCTTAAAGCAAAAATAGTTTATCCATGTTTGGCCAAGTGGAAATCCACGGATGCGTTATTCCCCCCCCCATGACGCGTGAACAACAATCGGGATTTTGACACCCCTCCCCTCACTCCCGGCATTTATCGTAACATTTCTTGTCCCTCTCCAACGGACGCCTGTCTGTCTGTCTGCCCCACCAAGCTCTCTAGTGTGATAATCCCAACTCCCACTCGTTCCCGTCTGCCTTGGGGCTCACTCTCGAACCCCGCCAGCAACCACATAGCCGCTAGTTAGTAAAGGCAGATGAACACTACCGACAAAGACAAGGGAGAATGGAATTACCATTTCTGGCTCATTAGCTGTCATCGACCAGTCACGCCTACCCCCAGGTGGTGCGCCGCCCGGGGCTCAAAATCCGTGACCTGTTGATCAGAAGTCGAGCGCTTGAACCGGCTGCTGACGGACTACGAAACACCGGTCCCACTCGAAAACTGTGGTTGGGCATGGGTGGGTGATAACGGTTAATAAGCTAGAAAGGGCAATTCCGGGCTCTCTTGCCTTTGTTGTACCCCTCTATCAGTCACTATGCGAATGCCTGCGAGGGGTCTAGATTGAGTCCCGAGGCACAACGGAACGAGCAGGTCCCGTAACCGACAGGTCCATGGTGCCAGGAAAGATCCTCAACGGAAACACTCTACCTCAATCCCTACCGAGGAGTGCGATATAACTTTCTGAGTAGAAGTATCCGTTTCCGCTTTAACGTTTTTCGGGGGACCGCAGGCAGGTAGACGTTTTATGCGCTTCAAAACTTGGTAGAAAAGTATGCTTCTTTCGGGTATAAGAGATGGACGCTGCAGGAGCGACAAGTCCTGCCCAATGTCCGAGTTTTTATTCGCAGACTTCTGGAAGAGCAGAGAGTGATAAGCCCCGTCCTCCTCACTATAGCCAGGACGACTTCGTCCGACGTGGAATAGGTGAACAGGCGTGGCGACATGTGACGCAGGAACGTGAAGAGCAGACGTCATAGCTGAAGTCTGGTCACGTTACTACCTACGGACGAGTGGCTAGATGAACGGGGAGGAGGAACTATGACATTTGTGAACGTAAAAATCTAGCTGCACCAAAGAAATGACTACAACAGTTGGACACACGACGACAGTTCGACCGTCGTAGTCCGACGATGTCCACCGTATGCTCATGGGAGAGTTGAGCAGGGACGGTGACTTGCGCGTGATTTAGTTTAAAGTGATAGTAGACTTGCGCTGCATCTACCGCACTCTCTCCTCCTCCCCCACCTGAGCCCGGTGTCAAGACAGAGTCAAGAAGACTGGAGGCGGGAGAGGACGCAGGTGGCTGGCGCGGCCGGGTCCCCTAAGTCCTAGCCGCCCCTAGGCGTGCCACCATACCTCCATGTTCGGCATTTGTTATGGGAGCGCAACCCGAATAACGCATGCCGTGCCCCGATGTGGCCCCCGTGTTGGTCCAACGCATCTACCACGTGGCCCGTTTAGGGGGCAAACACACACACGACAGTTCGACCGTCGTAGTCCGACGATGTCCACCGTATGCTCCATGGGAAAGTGGAGCAGGGACAGTGACTTGCGCGTGATTTAGTTTAAAGTGATAGTAGACTTGCGCTGCATCTACCGCACTCTCTCCTCCTCCCCACCTGAGCCCGGTGTCAAGACAGAGTCAAGAAGACCGGAGGCGGGAGAGGACGCAGGTGGCTGGCGCGGCTGGGTCCCTTAAGTCCAAGCCGCCCCTAGGCGTGCCACCACACCTCCATGTTCGGCATTTGTTATGGGAGCGCAACCCGAATAACGCATGCCGTGCCCTGATGTGGCCCCCGTGTTGGTCCAACGCATCTACCACGTGGCCCGTTTAGGGGGCACACACACACACGACAGTTCGACCGTCGTAGTCCGACGATGTCCACCGTATGCTCCATGGGAAAGTGGAGCAGGGACAGTGACTTGCGCGTGATTTAGTTTAAAGTGATAGTAGACTTGCGCTGCATCTACCGCACTCTCTCCTCCTCCCCCACCTGAGCCCGGTGTCAAGACAGAGTCAAGAAGACCGGAGGCGGGAGAGGACGCAGGTGGCTGGCGCGGCTGGGTCCCTTAAGTCCAAGCCGCCCCTAGGCGTGCCACCACACCTCCATGTTCGGCATTTGTTATGGGAGCGCAACCCGAATAACGCATGCCGTGCTCTGATGTGGCCCCCGTGTTGGTCCAACGCATCTACCACGTGGCCCGTTTAGGGCGCACATGTTGGACACACTAGTTGGACACACACACACACACACAAACACACACACACACACCTGTTGGGTTCCTTCAGCGACTTCTGCGCCATTGAAGGTATCTATGTTGCCCGGTTGGGCCCAGGCGTAACGATCCTCCACCGCAATGCTCTCGATCCAGACGCGGGCAACACCGTCGGCACACGAGGTAAGTAGGGCGTTTGGGAGCCATCCCCTGAGCGGTGGGTGGGGGAAGGGAAGTGAAGAAAAATTGTCAGAAACTCGCTGGTCGGAATAAATGCATATATAAAGTCACGACCCGGTTTGACAGCCGAACCGGACACCTGAGCAGTCGTCTTGTTATTCAGGCGAAAGTTCGACCCATTGACCACGGACTCACAGTCTATTGACCGCAACTGCACTATATCCGATAAACAACTGCAGATGTTTCTCGCCGTGGTAGTGGGTCTTTTGGTTTCATTACCTGACGCCGAGTGGTCGCCTCTGGTCTGTGTGAGACCCCAACTTCAAGCGGTGTGAGAAGGCGGCTGACTGCCTCCGAGACGTTTTTAACGTACATAATCACTAACCAATATTTAGGTTCGAGGCGATTTTGTCTTTCGTATCGTTTGCGCATGCACCGGTAAATGAAGTTGCACGAGTAGCCATTTTCTCTAAATACCTGTCGAAATTCGGCAACCTTGTCTTTCGGTTCACTGCTCTGCGTCGCTATACGCCGATATAGCGTCCTTACGCAACTGCGTTTGTGGCTTATTGGGTGGTTGCTGTTAAAGTTCAGTACTTGCATCGGCTTGGAAGGCTGCCAATCTGAAGCTTACACCAATTCACGCCATCGGCCCAGTGTATGTGCTGTATGTGCCGAGTGGCTGACCACTGAACTGGAAGTCAGATGGCGATGGCTCCTCCATATCCTCTGATTTAGTGAATCCTTGTTTGCGTTATGGGGGCCAGGTCGTGCTATGGCACTCGAAGACGGGTACTCCGACCCGCCAGCCAATGCACCCAATCCCACATCAGACAACTGACCGCCTCGGACGGTGGTCTGATTGTGGGGGTTGGGGAGAGAGTGAAGTCAGCGCAGCGCATTTTCCTCACTATAAACAATTTGTCGGGCTTGAAACTATCATGGTGCAATAAAAGCCGTGGATTGGAAGGTTGCCAACCGATGCGAACACTCGGACCACGTGGTTAGCCCAAGGTGTGTATTGTGTAAAGTGGCTGACTGGCACGCTCAGGAGGGGGAGGATGAGAGAGTGCGGTAGCGATAAGCGCCGTGGTTTGGAAGGTTGCCAAATGACAATTACACACGACAGTTCGACAGTCAATTTCGACGATGTCCACCGGAGGCTCAACGGAAGGTGGTGCAAGGACGGTGACTTGCGCGTGATTTAGTTTAAAGTGATAGTAGACTTGCGCTGCATCTACCGAACTCTCCTCCTTCTCCATCACCTGAACCCGGTGTCATGACAGAGTCAAGAAGACTGGATATGGGAGAGGGCGCAGGTGGCTGGCGCGGCCGGAGCCGCTCCTAGGCATACCACCACACCTGTCTCGGATCCCACGGAGTGGGAGGGCCATAAAGGCCACATTAAGAAAGAGGCGTTGCAGCCTGACTCTCAGTCCGCCAGTCAGCCACTCCACACAAAACACACATTGGGCTGACCACGCGGCCCGAGTTATCCCGCCTGTTGGCAACCTTCCAAGCCACGGCTTTTACGCACCGTGATAGTTTCAAGCGCATCAGATTGTTTATAGTGAGGAACATGCGCTGAGCTGTCGACCTCACTCTCTCCCCAACCCCCACCATCAGACACTGTCCGAGCCGGTCAGTTGCCTGATGTGGGAGTGGGCGCATTGGCTGAAGGATTGGCGTACCTGTCTTCGCGCGCCACATCACGACCTGGCCCCCATAACACACACACCAGGATTCACTAAATCAGAGGATATGGAGGAGCCATCGCAGTCTGACTCCCAATCCACTGGTCAGCCACTCAACAAACACAGCACATACACTGGGCCGACAACAGTTCGACCGTCGTAGTCCGACGATATCCACCGTATGCTCCACGGAAGGGTGGTGCAGGGACGGTGACTTGCGCCACGAAATGATTCGTAGTGTCAAAGCATGTGAACATTCGAAGCAGAGCACTAATTTGTGTACGAATGGATTAGAAGGTTCGAGTTCCAGGCATTTGCACGAGTCGGTCGAGCACCGGAAAAAAATTGGTTTATTATTCTGAGATAAGTGTGCCCCTTGAAGGAAATTGTCGTATAGTTGGATAACGCAAATCATATCTGGCACACCAAAGGACGCAAGGGTCACAATGGGTTTGCATTAGGCGTCGAAGCAAGGGTGCCCTCCTCCCCTCCCCCTCCTCCCAGCAGGATAAGGGGAAAGGAAAACTTTCGCTCATTAAACAGGTGGCCTTGCGTTCATTTCCAGTAAGGGTATCTATTCCCGTGCCCTAACGCTAACCCTAATTCCCCTGGTGGTAACTACTTCCGAGTTCTGCCGGAGGGGAGAGGGGCATATACGATCCTTATTGGAAGCTGTGATGGTTCAGTGAGTGATTCCGTTTCCCAGTGCATACCTCAATAAACATCCCCATCGTTAAAATAACCCATTGCACCAAGCATATGTTGAGTTCAAAAATTTCATGCGACTCAAAGTTTTGCCTCAATGCCCCACTAAATTAGTTACTCAGACGAAAATTAGGCCCAAAGAATGACTCAGCAAGCAAGGAATATACATGCATTCATGCAGCCGGCGTCCCCTCGACAGCTTAAACGTAAACCACCGCACGCGATTTCAGGAAGTGCATATTAGACTTCCTAGGGCAGGAAACCCTTATGTGTTGTGTGGGCTTCCCACCTTTTCAGATACCTGGCGCCCACCTGAGGGCGCGGTAGAGATGGTTGACGACGACCATCAGTGTCTCCCTTTTCTTCGTCCTGAATTATGGAATTTTATTACGGAAGTTGATATTATCCAGTCTAGAGCGTTGCGAATTTTACTTATTCACCTAGCCCGTTTCAGAAAATGGCCTTTATGCACACATAATATGTTTTCAATGTACTTTATCAGTAAATGTGTGTATAAATTTAAGCAGAAATCTACACTACCCTCTATTCGAGCAATTTCCTATGTTAACAGCTATTGTTAACTTAGTTTGCGAATCCGAACTTATATTTCTTTTTGAGGAGAGTAATTTAACCTCGAGAATCGTACCAAACGAGAATTGCCGCACTTTAAAATTGATTGTCGGTCCGGTGTGAGCCATGAGAAAAAGTTTGCGAACACAGGTTCTTTTTAGAAACTCGAAGTTTTATTGACTTTTAAATATCAGATTTGCAAATCTGTGTGGGTTCGCGCCCTATAGTGTAGCAACTATAACTAAAGGCAATCCCTTGTCTTAACCCTACTCTTCGTGCTTTAATCTACCGATTTGTTGACGCCTGCATTCAACATCTTGGAAAAACGGACAGGTGCATCCTTCGGATTCTGTTTGCTGATAACGATTCTATGGGTTTCTAGCCGATACCAAAAGTTAACTCGGATTCAGTGCATTTAGACAATTCGTCGATGGAATTTTTAGGGCTTGGCTTACCTTCTTTATTCAGAATTAATGAGAGCGAATTCGTTTTGTCATAGACTAGCGAATTTGCAACAACTCCTCTGTCATACTGCACCGTAGCCAGAATGCGTAATCTAGTTCGTTGTCCGCTTTGTGACTTGCTAGGATTAAAATACGGAAACCAGGATTGAACTTGTTATCATAACAAAAGTACCAACAGTTTGCACTGTCTCTTACTGTGACTAAGTATTCAACGCTTTGGCATTCCCAAGGAAATGAAGGAGCGGGTGTATTGGCCGGTATTGGGGGGACGGTATTTACTCGTTGACGGTAGTTATCTGGTCGGAAGGGTTATGGATACAATCTCTGCTTGTCCACTAGCGCAGCCAAGGAAAGCATAACAGGCGTAGACGTCTCCTCACGCACCAACCCTCTCAGATCGACAAGGTTCAGTCAGATGATGTTGACTGGTTGACGCCCTTATCTGGCTAATGACGCGCATAGGCACAACGGTCAGCCAATCAGTCGCACCATACCAGGTAGTCGGTCAATCGGTCGCCAAAAGAGGACAAGGACACATGCTAGAACCTACCCAAGAAACATATCAAAACCTGAGCACGCTGACAGACTAACCTAGGCCCCACTCGCAAACTGGTGTTGGCGGAAACTTCGCCAACTTCCTCTGTCCAGACGTCCACCGACTTCTGCTATTTAGCGGGACGCGGCCTACTGGTGGACGGCTACAGCATCCCGTTTGCACAAAGGAAGAGAATGAGAAGAGGGCTGCTTACGGAGGCACGTAGGCGGTAAAGCGACGCCAGGAGAAGGCAAGCACATCATTAGGGTGGAACAGCGGTAGACAATGCCACTCAAGGTGTAAGAAGAGGTCCTGAAGAGGTTGTGGCCTGTCGCTACCCGCTGGCGTTGCAGGCAGTGATGGAACTGGCGGGGGTCCTGGTCTGCGAGGAATGGCAGTGGGAGTCCAGATATTAATGAGGTTGGTGGAGTCGGATACTCTTGAAGATTGTTGGGTTAGTGAGGCAAGGAATCGGCCGTCGGGGGAAAACTCGAGGTGTTCCACTGGTCCTAATGGCGAAAAGTGAGTGGGATCAGGTGTATTACATACAAACAAGGTCAAAATTAACACGTTTTTATACACACGCTAGTTCGACCATGGTTTTCGACTATGTCCACCGTATACTCCACAACATGGTGGTGCAGCGACGGAGACCTGCGCTGGATTACACAGAGATTAGACTTTCAATGCATCCACTTCATTCTGATCCAATCCCCACCTGGGCCAGGTGTCAAGACAGTCAACAAGAACGGATATGAGAGAGAGCGACACACGACAGTTTGACCGTCGTAGTTCGACGATGTCCACCGTATGCTCCACAGAAGGGTGGTGCAGGGACGGTGACTTGCGCGTGTATTAGTTTTAAGTGATAGTAGTCTTGCGCTGCAGCTACCGCACTCTCTCCTCCTCCCCACCCTGAGCCCAGTGTCATGACAGAGTCAAGAAGACCGGAGGCGGGAGAGGGTGTAGGTGGCTGGCGCGGCCGGAGCCACCCCTGGGCGTCCCACCATATCTGGCTCGGAGCCCACGGAGTGGGAGTGCCATAAAGGCCACATTAAGAAGGAGCCATTGCAGCCTGACTCTCAGTCCGCCAATCAGCCACTCCACACAAAATATACTCCAACGAAATTTCGCAAACACGCGCATGGTTTGAATTTTGAGTGGCATGAAGAGAAAAATTTTACTTGAGTCTACATACCGCAAACGGCTCTCTTCCGTCAAAAAAGTGGATTAAAAACCGTTTTTCGTCAACAATCGTTCGCCTGACTTCCATCGATACCCTTATTGTCCGGCCAGAAAAATATTTTGCAAAAAGGTCATTCTTCCGCGGAAATCTGGACTTGAGCTACGCAGACTACTTGTCCAAAAAACTGCATCAAACTTCGTCGAAATAGTGGAGTTCCATATATAAAAGGCTGAGTCGATCATTTCTACACTGCATATTGTTTATCCAAAATAGGCTTACCTGAAAACGTTCAACAGGTCTTTCCTCTTTGCAATATTTCGACAAACCTAACATAAACATAGCCATTGTCTACAGTTGTGCTGTTGATAAAGCCTCATCATCCGGCAGATTCTTCCATTTTCGTAAATTCACAGCATGACAGATATGTGCACTGTTACCCGAAATTACATGCTACGGCACGAGGTCGATCGACCGACCCCAGACATTTTAGTCGTGTGTGCTAACCACTCGGCCACCGAATCACGACGCCGAGCGATATCGCAAACTTTAATTGATTCTTTGGGCGTATCGCATGCCGATAGAATTTGTAGTGGATGCCAGGGGTTGGCCGGAAAGATCAATCATCTCAAGGAAGATATTGAGAAGAGGAAAATCGTGTTATGGTCTAGGTTAGACACAGACGACGATAAGAATGAATCTATTGGACGGATAACTAGAAGTAGGGCAAAAGGACCTCGCGTAACAGGTACGCCAGCAACACTTTCAGTAGCTGCTACGGCAGCCCCAGAACAAACAGTGAAAATGCAAGACAAAAACGACCAGCGAGGGAACACGAAACAACAAGAAAACAAATCTGTCAGTAACAAGGCAAAGAGTATTAAACAATCGCTTTCAAGACATATCTCCGCCAAACCCGAACCAGAGAGAGAGAGAGAGTTACGCTTTATTTTGAAAGTAAAATTCCAAAACTTTCAGCAAAAATGTCCTCCATTCACCGTGAGTAAGGTTGGTAACACAAGCCCCACAAAACCGGAAGATCACAAACAAGTGGCCGACGAATGCACATATTAACCTCATGAAGAATCATTCTTGAATGCGTCTCAAAAATATCGACCAAATTGGACTTCTTTCAAAACGGTGCCAGCGTCGTGCGCCGATGACCTCATAGATATAAGAAATTTCACATGCGAATGGAGAGCGGAAAAGATGGCGGCTCAATTTCAAAAACCCGCCAGAAACGACGACGAGCGTGCCCCCTATCACGTTAGACGCCGTGGACCTTTAAAGCTATAAACGAATCGCAAAAATTTCCAGCTTGTTAAACCAAGTACGAGCAGTGCTATCGATTCCCCCACCAGAATTACTGATTACAATACACTGCCATCTGTGCCAGGTGCTTCTCCCAAGTCTGGCAAAACAGGCCCCGAACAAGCATCTGCTCCACCATCCCCAGCGAATAGTATCAGAGCAATACATAATTTAGCGAACGACACCCCAATAGTAGAGACAAATTAACTTGATAGAGGAAATGCATCATTATTTAGGGACTCCCGGAATCAAGTGCAATCACATCGACGGAGTGAGTTTCGGATGACCTTATGCTTTTCCAGTGCCTACTTAATATCATTTTGGAACCCTCTGAGGCAATCTAAGTGATCAAAGCCTTCCGTCTTGGGAAACGGGCGAAAAAAACTCACCGGAATCAACACGCCCTCGACTTCTTACTGGTCAGTAGCGAGCAGTCTAGGCCCATTCTTTCCAGGCGATTTAGAATAAAAGGCTCCAACCCCGGGGTTTTTTTCAACGGGACTTCTCACCAGCAGAAAGGCTGAAACGTCGCATACTAGGTCTGGAACTGAGAAATCGGTTCAGCGAGGGGGAGCGAAATTTGGTTATCTATGACAACCAAGTGATGCAGTGTCCACCATTCTTTAATTGGGCGGGTTGGGTATGGATGACCGCGCAGCCGAAGCATTAACTGAAGGCTCGAGCCGCATCAAAACCACATGTCCCATAAACCGGGAGCTAAAATTCACGTACACTAATGCGCAAAACATGTTATCAAAGTTTGATGAGACGAAGATCCATATCTGTGATCTCTCACCAGACGTAATTTTCTTGACAGAAACCTGTTTGTCCCAGCACGTGGACGACCGTGAGTTAACTATACCTGGCTATCAGCTTTTTAGAAGAGATCGGGAAGGGTGTCAGGGAGGAGGCGGTGTTACCTACGTAAAACACAGACTCCTAGTGTCAGAAAAAAAAACAGAGCAGTTTGCATGCAGCTCCGAAATTATTTGGCTCTCTATAAAGGGGACGAAATTGCACAGCCTTGAAGTCCTGACCGTCTACCGACCAACAGGCTGACGTTCGCCTGTTAGAAGAGCTTGAAAGATTTGCCTCACGATTTGACGTCTTGATAATGAGCGACTTCAATGCACCGCTCACTGAATGGAGTTCAGTATATGCACGTGGTCCAGAACTAGCTGTTGACCGGCGTTTATTTGTCATGGCACTGAGGTCATTCCTCACTCAGCACGTCCTATTTCCAACGAGGGTGTGGGGGGACAGCAGTCAAACGGTTTGGACCTGGTGTTTACAAAATCGCTAGATAGTATTGATGAGGTGCAATATCTCCATCCCCTAGGTCGAAGTGACCACGTCGTACTTCACTAGGACTATTAAATGTTTTCGGTGTATGAACAGCCCACCAGATTTAGAAGGAATATTTGGCGTGGCGACTTTGATCATATGAAGACTCAACTCAACAACATCAACTGGGAATCAGCTTTTTACGGCAATGTGACAGGGGATTGGGAATGGTTCAGTGAGTTATTGCATATTCTTCTCGGCAACTACTGCCCGATTTCACGTAAGAGACTGGATAAAGACCCCAGTGGCTGACTCAAACGTTGAAAAAAGAAGTGAATAAAAAGCGGAGGTTGTGGAAGAAATCACTCGCTGATGAGAATCCTGTGTCCATAAACACATGCAAGGCACAAAGAAACAAAGTTAAAAGGTTTATCCTTAGGACACGACAAGACTTCGAAAAAGACCTGTTGAACCATGCAGTGGAAAATCCGAAGTTATTCTACAACTACGTTAAAAGTAACACGCGTAACAGAAACGCCGTTCCCTTAGTAAAGACTAGCGAAAGCCTAAGAGATTAGTGAAGATGGAGCAAAATCAAAGCACCTTTCAGAATTCTTTAAATCCATCTTTACGAGTGAAAGTACATTTAATCCTCCCGACTACGACTTAGACGAGGGTCTAACGATAGAGGCTGTATCTTTCGACGAAGCAAATGTTCATAAAGATTTGTTGGCTCTAAATGAGTCTAAATCACCGGTTCCAGATGATACACCGCCAAAGTTACTAAAGGAACTCGCTGCCGAACTGGCCAAACCGTTGTTCATGCTATTCCAAACCTCGTTCGAAGCCGGCACGTTAGCCGCTGATTGTAAATCTGCACGATTCCCACCACTAAACAAAGGTGGCAGCAAGAGCTCCGCAAATAATTACAGACCAATTAGCCTCACCTTGGTCTGATGAAAAATCATGGAAAAAATAATAAAGCGAGAGCTAATGCACTTGATACAGCAGCATAAATTATTATCCGATGCGCAGCATGGATTCCGAAGTGGTAGCTCTTGCGTAACGAACTTGACCTATTGTTTGGAACATTAGACTCGAACAGTTGATGAAGGAAATGTGCTGCATGTAGTCTACATGGACTTAAAGAAGGCATTTGAGAGTGTCATACACCAGCGACTCCTACACAAACTCAACCGAACAGACATTAGGGGTAATGTCCTGAAATTGATCCAAAGCTTCTTATTTGGCCGCTCTCAAAACCAGCAGTCGGCGGAGGTTGCGATTGAAAGTAGTGTTTCCCAGGGCTCTGTTCTTGGCCCTACTCTGTTCATTTTGTACGTCAACGACTACGTCAATGAACTGGATTGTTATGTCGCCATGTTTGCGGATGATATTAAGCTATGGAGGGTCATCCGAACTGCAGCTGATGTAAAGCATTTGCAGGAAAACCTACACCGACTTCAACAAGGGTCGAAGGACTGACTTTTGCCGTTCAATGAGAACAAATGCACTATTCTATGAGTCGGTAGAACACGCACTCTGAACGTCATGGATAACTGCCTGAATGGTATAAGGTTGCAAGAATTTGACGCGCAAAAGGATTTGGGAGTGTGGATCTCAACCTCCCTTAAGCCTTCGCTGCATTGTTCAAAGGCAGCGATGTCAGCTCTATACCTTGTCATACGGGCTTTCTCTGCCTCTGATGAAGACTGCTTTGCCAAAATTTTCGAACTTTTGTGCAGTCACAATTGGAGTTCGCTTTCCAATCTTGGAGACCCTGGGCCGCGAGGACCTCAATATCCTCGAAAATGTTCAAAGGCGTGCAACCAAACTTGTGACTGGACAGGGCTAATTACCCTATGAAACCCCATTAGCTAACCTTGATCTCTTTTCCTTGAGTTACAGACAGCAACGAGGTGACCTGATACAAACATTCCGTATCATGTGCGGTCAGGATTGCTGCCTGGAGACTTCTTCCAGTTAGCAACAACCACGAACTTGAGTCATCCACTCAAACGATGACTGGGGCCAGACTTGACACACGAAAGTTCTTCTTCTCAAAAAGGCTGGTCAACGCTTGGAAGGCTCTGCCTCTGGATGTTGTTATGGCTACTTCCTTTGAACTTTTTAAGAAAAACTGGACCAGTATAGCAGTGCCCACTACAATACCACCAGATCTTAGTCACGCCCCAGTTGAATAACATTATTATTATTATTACAATACTACTTCCTATATTTCAGTACCATAATTTAATAGAATTAAGTATTATCTCCAACTCATCGCATATGCCTCACTCACGAGACTCCTGTTAACAACAATAGTACTTATACTCATAATAATATATGAGAAGACGCTTATGTTTACTCTTCTCGATAAGTTAACGGCTGCTTATTTTCCACACACTATTATGTAAACCACCTTTTTAATTGTCTTGATGTACCAGTGCCTTTTTAGCCATCCTATTACCAAGAGAGAGTTCAAAGGTGTTTGTTTATCTTTCCCATAGTAAACTGAACTGAACTGAGGTAAACAGGCACAACTTCGCCGGTCTTTGTGCGACGGATTCGCAAGTGACCGAAAAGACCGATGTGTGAGGTTAATGTGCGATTGCAATGAGGACAGGTTAGTGCCGAGTCCCATCGCTTATACTGGGGATGGCGGGATGTTGGAGATAGCAGGTGGCAGGTATTCGGAGGTGGCTACTGAGGTGACAGGAGTGGTTTAAGTGGCTTTCGTCGTCGTGATCGGCGCAAGGGGTGGACGAGGGAGGATGGTGTCGGTAATCGTGGGCGGCGGGGCATCGATGAAGTTGGTTTGGGCGGTTGTCGTCGAGGGGTCTGAGGCAGGTGTGGCAGTAGTTGAGGTTGAGGGATTGTTGTTGCATCGAGTTCGAAGATTTCCGACCAGGCCGATTCGCGCGCGGAATGTGTGTTGGCAGAGTGG
The DNA here is from genome assembly GCA_017591395.1 of Schistocephalus solidus. Taxonomy (NCBI): domain Eukaryota; kingdom Metazoa; phylum Platyhelminthes; class Cestoda; order Diphyllobothriidea; family Diphyllobothriidae; genus Schistocephalus; species Schistocephalus solidus. The sequence continues at coordinate 13,728 of WEDG01004280.1, forward strand.
GCACGTTGGCAGGGCATCGGCATTGGCGGTGTTGATCAGGGGGTGCTTGTGATTTGCAAGCCACACTCTTGGCCATATCAGCGGCGATCCGGTTGGCCTCATAGATTGCTGCATCAGTCTTCACGGATCTTTTCCATGCCATCCTCGCGAGGTTCTTCCAGGTCACCGGGTTGATTTGCAGTTGCTTAAGAAATTTCTTCAAAGTGTCCTTGTAGCGTCGTTTTTGACCTGCCTGTCGGCGAGCACCCGTAGCGACATCTCCGTAGAAAAGTCGTTTGGTGAAGTGCAGACACATATAGCAGCCAAGACCATCGGACTAACCTTTTCATGATGTATATTCCAATGTTTGGATGAACCAGTAGTGTGTTGCATGCGCAGCCGAGAAAAATTGCTATTCATTCGCCTGGGCTAACCTAAAATCCATGCATCGTCGTACAGTCATGATGTCGGTAGTGATTTGTAGGTCACCATAATTAAGTCCACACGTAAGTGGCTACTGTCCTGGCGAATACCGGGAATTAAGTACCCGGTATGAAGCCCTACTTGTTGTTTTATGTTAACCAACAGGTGATGTGGCATTCATAGAAGTTAACCTACCGTCTTGTGAACATTATGTAGGGAGTGGGGGGTGTATGGGTACTAGTTATGAGTAGCATCACGCAAATAGCATTTAGTCGCTCCATTTCTCTTGTAAAGGTAATGAAAGCTCCTGTGGCCGCCTCTAACTGGTACACAATTCTCACCTGTGGCTCCTCGAAGTTGGGTTCTTCCCAGCGGCCAAACCCCGGGCAACCGTCACGACCGGTGGGCTAAACCAGGTGAGGGTCTCCAGTGTTGTGTGTGCCTCCACACCCGGTATGCCTGACTCCCGAACTTCCCACCTCCCCCCTCTCAAAAAGTCCTACGATGGGGGCGCGACAGCAACCCCGTAGGCGGCCCAGGCTAACTCGGGTCATTCTCCCACTAAAAAACCATGACCCATAGTGGAGTTCGGCAGCCGTCTGGGATGTCCGAGCAGCCCTATTTAGGGACAGCACTGCTTGCCTCCTCGCGGAGGAAGGGGCTAGAAAAGGTGCCCTAAACAAATGCTGGTTATCACGTCGTCTGCAGCCGGCCACGGCTCGCAGATCGCAAAATACGCGGTTGTAAAACTCAAACAAATAACAATACCCCTCGTCCTTATACCCAGCGCTCTACTCTCAAAACTGCGCGGGTGAGTCCACTCACACTAGCAGCCTGGAATGTTCGTTCGCTTTTAGACAATCCTAGGAGCAACCGGCCGGAACGAAGGATGGCGCTAGTCGCTCGGGAACTGGCTACAAGGTGGACATTGCTGCTCTCAGCGAGACCCGATTCTCTGAGCAGGGTCAGCTGGAGGAGGTGGGTGCCGGTTACACCTTCTTCTGGAGCGGCCGGCCAAAGGCAGAGCGACGCGACGCTGGTGGTGCCTTTGCCATCCGGAACGACATTGTAGGACGTCTGCCCTGTCTGCCGCAGGGTATTAATGATCGCCTGATGAGCCTCCGCCTGCCTCTTCGGGGAGACCAGTTCGCCACCATCATCAGCGCCTACGCTCCCCCAATGACGAGCTCTGATACGGCGAAGGACAAATTCTACGAGGACCTGCACGCCTTGCTGGCGACTGTGCCAAAAGAGGACAAGTTAATTGTCCGCGTCGTGACAGACAACGCTGCCTGGCAGGGAGTGCTGGGTCCCCACGGTCTCGGTGGCTGAACGGTAACGGCGTCCTTCTTCGGCGAACCTGTGCGGAACACCATCTCCTGCTGACCAACACCTTCTCCAGGCTTCCAATGCGGTAGAAGGCCACGTGGATGCACCCTCGATCGCGGTGCTGGCAGCTGCTGTACTATGTTCTCATCCGGAGGCGAGATCGACAGGACGTGCTGGTAACCAAGGCGATCCGCAATACCGATGGTTGGACGGAGCACCACCTCGGCATCTCCAACATGAGGCTCCGACTTCAACCCCGACGAAGGCCCCCAAGGTAGGCGACCGCCAGGTAAGGTAAATACTCCTTTGTTCAATTTTCCAGCTCACTGTTTTGATTTCAGCAACCACCTAACCCAGAAACTGGAGGACCTGGATGCTCCAGATGATAACGCCACCGTGGAGACACGATGGCGTCAACTGCAGAACGTCATCCAGTCCACCGTCCTCAATTTCTCGGACGCGCACGCCGTCAACACCAGGACTGGTTTGACGACAATGACGCCGACATCAGCAACTTACTCAGGGAGAAGAATGCACTACACAAAGCCTACATGGACCTTCGGACTGAAGCCTTCAAAGCAGCCTTCTTTAGATGCCGCGGCTTGTACAGCAACGGCTGCGGGAGATGCAGGACGCCTAGATGATCCAAAAGCTGAGGAAATCCAGGGTATGCGGAAGGCGAACCGGCTACTCTGTGATAATCACAGAGGCATCTTGTTGCTTAACATCACCGGGAAGATCTTCGCCCGTATCCTTCTCAATCGTCTGAACGGTCACCTAGAGCAGGGCCTGCTCCCGGAAAAACAATGTGGCTTCCACCGAAACCGCGGAACAACCGACATGATTTTTGCCGCCCGCCAGCTACAAGAGAAGTGCCAGGAGATGCGAACTCACCTATACACTACGTTCGTGGATCTGACGAAAGCCGGTGAATCGCGACGGACAGTGGAAAGTCATACAGAAATTCGGCTGTCCTTAACGGTTCACGCACATGGTGCGTCAGCTTCATGACGGGATGACGGCGCGCGCCACTGACAACGAGACGGTATCCGAAGCATTCACAGTGACCAATGGAGTGAAGCAGGGCTGCGTATTGGCCCCCGCCCTGTTCAGTCACATTTTCTCGGCTATGCTGATGGACGCCTACCGTGATGAGCGCCCTGGGATCCTTATCGCCTATAGCGATGACGGGCACCTTCTAAACAGTCGGCGTATGCAGGCCAACACGCGCGTGTCTACGGCAACAGTCCATGACTTGCTCTTCGCGGACGACTTCGCCCTTAACAACGTAAAGGAGGAGGACATTCAAGGGCGCATGGACCTCTTTGCCGCAGGCTGCGCCAATTTTGGATTAACAATAAATCCAGCCAAAACGGTTGTCATGCACCAGCCGCCGACCAGCGCCAAATACAATGCTCCCCGAATCAATGTGAACGGTGCTCAACTCAAAAATGTAAAAACATTCGCTCATCTAGGAAGCACGCTGTTACAAAACACGAGAATCGATGACGAGGTTGCCCAACGGATCTCCAAAGCCAGTCAGGCCTTCAGCCACGGTATTCACCTAAATACCAAACTGAAGATGTACAAGGCCGTCGTCTTGACGACACTCCTGCAGGGAGTGGAGACCTGGACCGCAAACTTTACCCAAGCCAGGAAGGTGAATCACTTCCATCTCAACTGCCTCCTCAGAATACTGAAATTGAGATGGCAAGACAGGATCCCGGAAACGGAAGTCCTGGAGCGGACCGGAATCCTCAGCATCCACGCCATGCTGCAGCAGGTGGAATTGCGATGGAGCAGCCACCTGGTGAGAATGGACGACGAGCGACTACCCAAACGATTTTTTTACGGAGATGTCGCTACGGGTGCTCGCCGGCAGGGAGGTCAAAAACGACGCTACCAGGACACTTTGAAGAAATCTCTGAAGCATCTGCAAATCAACCCGGCGACCTGAAAGGACATCAGCTAGGATAGACTGGCATGGACGAGATCCGTGAAGACTGGTGCAGCAATCTATGAGGCCAACCGGATCGCCGCTGCCAAGGCCAAAAGAGCGGCAAGATAGTCACCAGCGCCCTGGACCAACACCACCAATGCCCAGGTCCTTCCAACATTCCCGCGCTGTCAACGCACCTTCCGTGCGCGATTTGGCCTGGTCGGATATCTTCGGACACAATGCACCAACAATGCGACGATTCCAAATTCTACCTCAAATTCTGCCAACCCTCCTTCGGACTCCACCACCTTCACTCCTGGCATCAATTCCATTACCCCCACCATCATAGAGACCACATCCCAATACTCATTACCTGTTACTCCCACCACCACCTTAGCCACCGCCGTCACCACCACCACCACCACCACCAGCGATGGGTACTCTCTCATAAACTGTCCTCAATGCGACCGCACATTAACCTCACGCATCGGCCTGGTCGGTCACTCGCGAATCCATCGTAGAGAGAGATGTGTGAACCAGCGTCTTGAGCAACAACACACAGCAGAGATCGCTGCATCCACTGCCCTCACTTAAATCGTGCATTCACTTATCGCATGGGCCTATTCGGTCACATGCGCATCCATAACACCAGAATTCATCGCAATGCCGACAACACTGATACTCCATGCAACCCTCCACTTCTGCCATTTTTACCGCCAATGCCACCCTACTACCATGAATAACTACCCCATCCTCTCCCGATTTCTCCTGCCCACACTGCGCCCGCAACTTCAACTCACGCATCGGCCTGGTCGGTCACCTGCGAATCCATCGCACGGAGGCTGGTGAACCAGTGCCACATACAGTCGACGCGCCCGCCTCCACTGCCCTCACTGCTCCGGCACATTTACACACCGTATGGGCCTACTAGGACACATGCGCCTCCACGACAACCTGAGGTAAAACACCAGAGGCTAAGCCATATCAGCGCACACTACCTACAGCAATACATAGACAACACCCTCACTATCATCACGTACCTGAGAATATCACAATTTCCTAGAAACCGTGGCTTGGAAGGCCGCCAATCTGACTCTTACACCAGACCATGCCATCGGACCAGTGTATGTGTTACATGTGTCGAATAGCTGACCAGTGGACTGGGAGTCAAACGGTGATGGCTCCTCCATATCCCTTGATTTAGTGATTCCTGGTGTCTTCGTTATGGGGGCAAGGTCGTGCTGTGGCCCTCGAAGACGGTTACGGCGACCCGGCAGACAATGCGCCCACTCTCACATTAGACCAATGACCGGTTCGGACGGTGGGCTAATTGTGGGGTGGGGGAGAAATTGAGGTCGACGGTTCAGCGCATTTTCCTCACTATAAACAATCTGACGCGCTTGAAACTATCACAATGCGCTAAAAGCCGTGGCTTTGAAGGTTGCCACTTGACGGGAACACTCAGACCGCGTGGTCAGCCTAATGTGTGTTTTGTTTGGAGTGGCTGACTGGCGGACTGAGAGTCAGGCTGCAATGGCTCCTTCTTAATGTGGCCTTTATGGCACTCCCACTCCGTGGGATCCAAGCCAGGTGCGGTGGTACGCGCAGGGGTGGCTCCGGCCGCGCCATCCACCTGCGCCCACCCCATCTCCGGTCTTCTTGACTCTGTCATGACACCGGGCTCAGACGGGGGGAGGAGAAGAGAGTGCGGTAGATGCAGCGCAAGTCTACTATCGCTTTAAACTAAATAACGCGCAAGTCACCGACCCTGCGCCACCCTTTCGTAGAGCATACGGTGGACCTCGTCGTAATCGACGGTCGAACTGTCATGTAGGAAGTGAACGAGGCTGATGCTGTGTATCTTTAAATGCACTATATATGTTGGGTTAAACTACCAAGAAAACCTTAAAATTCGTGGTTCCATGGGAGAAAAAGGGCCACAATTAAGCAACAAAGGCTACCAAAAGGTCACTCCTATAGTAATCTGTAGTTATATGACTGGATTCAGTCTAGCAGCAGGTATAAACAGGTAAAGAACCGTACTTACCGACTCGCTCGCTCGCACGCCGTCCGACTTATCCGCCCACATGCCGTGCGCGTGCTCGTGCCGCGCCAGCTTCAATAGGATTAGAGCCCTACCTAACCAACCAGATGAGTCAGAAGTCTGGCTGACATGATAACCGCTCCAATACACTATCCCTTTGTCGGATTTCAGTAATACCTTGACAGTTCTCATGCGTTTCTTTTTTGCCTTAAATACGCTGTTATAATACACGTTCTTCTCCCGTGGTCGCTGTTGATTTCTAATTTGGAGATTTAACAGAAGCGAGTTCTTGGACGAGCTACCGTCGAAGCGTACGGCAAGTTCATAACAAAAAGAGGGATTGCCCAGTAAGTCACCGATCCTCATCGCATCGCCAGTCGTTTCGGTCTAATCGCTCTACTCGAGCGTTTTGGAAACCGGAAGAAAGAGGTCAATGCTTTGCGGTGGTTTTGGCATTAATTTAATTGGCTTGCAAGTCATCAATGCCAAAGGTTGAGGTTGTCATCGCGGAGGTCGGCAGACGAACTAATGTGTGTTAGGCCTAACCCTGCACGCAAAACATGGTAGGTGGTCGACGCAATTACAAACAGATCACGTGAACAGAACTCCAATGAGAAGGCCTTCTCGATGTGCAAAATGTTCTTTGGGGGGGGGGAGGGGGGGAGGGGGGAGGAGGAGGGGGTTCCACCTCGGCAGTTAAAGAATTGTGAAAATGGACTTCAAAGTCCATCAAGGACCTTCCACAGGGTATACGCTCTGTTCCTGCAAGAGGCTGATTTCAAAATATGTGGAATTTTACGATTTTAATAAGAGCTGTGTACAAAGGTAAACTGCAAAAGTGCATCATTTCAGCACCAAAAGATGAGAGCGCTTAAGACCAAGTGATAAACGCAAGGGGCCTCGTGAGTGGTCTCGGCATCTTGTTCAGTCAGCTTTTATTGAAATAAAGATTACCTTTTATGTGCAAGGGTTGCAGGAAAGAGGATTTTTCGGTCACTTTTCAAATAAAAAGATACCAAACGTGAAACCCAGTGCAATGAGCCATGATGTTTAAAGCCAACTCCTATGTTTGACTCTTTTGAAATCTTGCCTGGACGTTACTTTCGAAAGCTTAGAACACACAAATTAAGCCCTTGGTGAATTGACGCAATGCATAGTTCTCAAGAAAGCCCGAGAGTTCAATTCCAAACGTCAAGGTTTAAAATAACTAGTGGCCCGAAAATTCTTGTGAAAAGGTGAGCTACAGGCAGTAACGCGAGCGAAATATATTTGATCGCAAGAGTAAGGGCTCTATCCGTCGGAAGATTTGACTTTATGTTTGAACTCAGCCCACCCTCTCATCTTAGACAGGAGAGAAAGAGAGAGAGAGAGAGAGAGAGAGAGAGAGAGAGAGAGAGAGAGAGAGAGAGAGAGAGAGAGAGAGAGAGAGAGAGACTGACACTTTGGAACCCATTCACAGAACAAATCAGCGTATCCCCATTATAATACATCTCACGAGTCTGAATTTATGACGGTGCGCTAAGATTCGTGGCTTAGTTGTCGACTGCCGGGATAACTCGGTCGTCAAGTGAGCATAATGGAGAAACCGGAGGACTTAGAGTCAGGCTCATTGTTACTGTGTGTCTTGTGACACCCTCACGCATGTGAGATCCGAGCCACACCATAGAGGCCTGGTACATGTAGTGGGAACCAAGTCGTGCAGGGCAAGCCTATACGAAGTGCTTAACTTCGTCAGCCACTACGTTCGCGCCAACTTCCGGTCGTCTTGATTTTGTTTTACGATCAAAGCAAAGTAGGTGGGGGAAGAAAGCGCGGTGGATGCTACGTTATGTTTTCTCACTATAAACGAAATCACGCAAAAGTCAATGGTACTGCACCCACTCAGTGGAGAAGCAGTTGACGTAGTCGTTTGCGCCCTTCGAAATGTTAACGAGGATGACTTCCGCGGCGGCGGCGGTACCCACTGATATCCCACCCATAATGATTTGATGGCAACATTAAGTCAGGACGGCTGCAGATGGGCTTAGGCGCCAAGGCTGATTTGGCATAACGTGTGCCTGGCACAAAACCAGACCCAATGCCAACAAAAATTCACCAGCGTTGGGAGGAGGAAAATAAGACATCCACACCTAATTCCACCGTTCCGCACACCGTTCCACGGTTCCGTAGCACCCTGATGAGTGCGTAGTGTCCATGTTACCGTCAATCGGGCAAGGCTACTGGCTCGGGTGAGATATCTCATAACTTTCCCGAAAGTAAAAAGCAAATCAACGAAAGAACTCCACGTTGGGGTGTAAAGACAGGTACGCCAATTTCTTCAGCACCGCAAGAGCCTGAGCTGACGCAAAATTACGTATACTTATAGGATACCTACTGAGGATAAATAATTGTCAAATACCCAGCCCTGTGCTCAGTCATAAAGGAAATAACAGCAGATAAAACACTGGAAAACAAAGTGCAATTAAGTACCCGCCGCTTGGACACTCCAAACCCAAATCCATGGGGTATCTTCACTGCCGGAGTGAACGCATGTCGAATTTGTAGGTACGAGATGCAAGGGAGCTTCCAAGGCTATGAGGCGACCGCAGGTGGTTCCCGCCACCAGAACGGGAGCGGCCGCAAGTGTCGCCGGTGGCAACCAAGCAAGAGCACTCACTGCACCCTTAACTTTGTCCTGCTCCTTCACCGGAATGAGGGCGGTCCTGACCCACGACAAACGATCGACAGCGTTGTTATTCACTGGTGCCTAAGAACACATATAAGGAGTTATTTACAACAGAATGGCGGTAGTGATAGTGGGGTGAATGGGTGCTAGTTAGGGGAGGCACCGCACTGGTTGAATTAGGTCGCTTTCTTTGTCTTATGCAAGTGGGGAACGCTCCTGTGACGGCACTTGACTGATGCCCAACTCTAACCTGTGGCTCCTCGAAGCTCGGCTCTGCCCAGCGTTTACACCCCGGTAACCGCCTCGACCGGTGGGATAAACCAGGTAAATGTATTTGGTGCTGTGTCCCACACATCCAGTAGTATTCCTCTCATCCTCCCACCTTCCCCGCCCCCCACCACCTCTTATTTCAAAAATCTCACGGAGGCGACATGAAATCCGGTAGGCGACCCAGGCGAACTCGGTCGCTCTCCCAATAAAAGCAAGTCCATGACCCATAGTGGAGTTCCACAACCGTCTGAGATGTTTTACCAGCCAAATTTAGGGAGAGCACTGCTTGCCTCCTCACGGAGGAAGGGGCTAGAAAAGGTGCCCTAAACAAATGCTGGGTCTCACGTCTTCTGTAGACGGCCGTGGCTTACAGATTGCAAAACACGCGGTCGAAGCAATCCAATAAGCAACAAAATCCCACATCCCATCTCCTCGCGCCATACCCTCCGGGCTGCTCGGGTGCGTCCGCTCAATCTAGCAGTCTGGAACGTTCGTTCGCTTTTAGACAATCCAAGAAACAACCGGCCGGCATGTTGAATGGCACTGGTCGCCCGAGAACAGGTACGACACAAGATGAACATCGCTGCTCTCAGTGAGACCCGATTCTCTGAGCAGGGTGAGCTGAAGGAGGCCGGTGCCGGCCACATCTTCTACTGGAGCGGCCGCCCTAAGGCAGAGTGACGCAACGCTGACGTCGCCTTTGCCATCCGGAACAACATCGTGAGACATTTGTGAGACCTACGAATTTGTAGGTCCGAGATGCAAGGGAGCTTCCAAGGCTGTGAGGCGACCGCAGATGGTTCCCACCACCAGAACGGGAGCGGCCGCAAGTTTCGCCCGCGGCGACCAAGCAAGAGCACTCCCTGAACCCTTAACTTTGTCCTGCTCCTTCACCGGAATGAGGGCGGTCCCGACCCACGACAAACGATCGACAGCGTTGTTATTCAATGGTGCCTAAGAACACGTATAAGGCATTATTTACAACAAAATGGCGTTAGCTATGGTGAGGTGAAGGGATGCTAGTTAGGGGAGGCACTGCGCTGGTTGCATAAGGTCGCTTCATTTGTCTTATGCAAGTGGGGAACGCTCCTGTGACGGCACTTGACTGATACCCAACTTTCACTTGTGGCTCAAAGCTCGGCTCTGCCCAGCGTTTACACCCCGGTAACCTGCGCCGCCCTAAGACAGAGTGACGCAACGCTGACGTCGCCTTTGCCATCCGGAAAAACGTCGTGAGACAACTGCCCCGTCTGCCGTAGGGCATAAAAGACCCATTGATGATCTTACGCCTGCCACTTCGGGGACCCACATTTGTCACTATAATCAGCGGCTATGCCCCCACCCCCATGACGAACTCTGATGAGACGATGAAGCAATTATACGAGGACCTGCAGGCCCTCCTGGCGACTGTGCCGAAGACGGATAAGTTGATTGTCCTTGGCGTCTTTAACACTCACTTCGGGATAGACCACGCTGCTTAGGCGGGAGTGCTGGGTCCCCACGGTCTCGGTGGCTGAACGGTAACGACGTCCTTCTTCGGCGAACCTGTGCGGAACACCATCTCCTGCTGACCAACACCTTCTCCAGGCTTCCAATGCGGTAGAAGGCCACGTGGATGCACCCTCGATAGCGGTGCTGGCAGCTGCTGTACTATGTTCTCATCCGGAGGCGAGATCGACAGGACGTGCTGGTGATCAAAGCGATCCGCGATGCCGATGAGTGGACGGATCATCGCCTCGTCATCTCCAACATGAGGCTCAAACTTCAACCCCGACGAAGGTGCCAAGGTAAGCGACCGCCAGGAAAGGTAAATACTCTTTTGTTTAATTTTACAGCTCACTGTTTTGATTTCAGCAACCAACTAACCCAGAAACTGGAGGACCTGCATGCTACAGATGATAACGCCACCGTGGAGACACGATGGCGTCAACTGCAGAACGTCATCCAGTCCACCGTCCTCAAGTTCTCGGACGCGCACGCAGTCAACACCAGGACTGGTTTGACGATAATGACGCCAAATCAGCAACTTACTCACGGAGAAGAATGGACTATACAAAGCCTACATGGACCTTCAGACTGACGCCACCAAGGCAGCCATCTTCCGAGCCGCCGCCTTATACAGTAATGGCTGTTGGAGATGCAGGACGCCTGGATGGTCCGCAGGTTTGAGGAAATCCAAGGGTACGCGGACCGCAACGATTTGAACAACTTCTTCAGGGTCATATACTTCCTTTTACTTGTACTAGTTACGGCTGCGATTATGCATACTTTAGCAGGCCTTGATGTCGCGGATTGTGCCCATCCACTTGTGACGATCCGCGGCAGCTCAATTCATTCTCTTTGCCGACGGCGGCCGAATACCGAAGGTTCAAGAACAAGGCCATCTACGGCCCCTACATCAAGGAAATCTCACTGCTGCTCAGTTCAGGTGGCACAACACGTCTGACGGAGAAATCACAAATTCTGAAGGGCTAGGCAAAGCACGTCAGAAATGTCCTCATCAACCATCTCTGATGCTGCGATCAACCGGGTTCCCCAAGTGGGCACGAACAACGACCTAGATCTCCCACCTTCCCTACCGGAAATCATCCGAGCCGTGGAACAACTCTATAGCGGGAAAGCACCGAGTAAGATGCAATCCCGGCAGAAGACTATGCGTGCGGTGGCCCCCGACTGATGGCAGAACTTATAACGATATTCGAGGAGACGTGCTGTCAAGGAGAAATTCTTCAGGATTTCAAGGATGCGACCATCATCCATCCCTACACACGGAAAGGGAACCGGTAACTCTGTGATAACCACAGTGGCATCTCGCTCCTCAATATCGCAGGGAAGATCTTCGCTTACATTCTTCTTAATCATCTTAATAGCCACCTAAAGCAAGGACGTCTCCCAGAATGTCAACGTGGCTTCCGAGGACACCGCGAAAAAATCGAAACTATTATCGCCGCTCGCCATCTAGAAGAGAAGTACTGAGATGCGAGCCCACTTTTACACTACCTTAGTGGATCTGATGAAATCCTTCAAAAGGAGGAATCGCGATGCAATGTGGAAAATCATGCAGACATTTGATTGTCCTGAGCGGTTCACGCACATTGTACTTCAGTTCCACGACAGGATGATGGCGCGCGTCAATGACAACGGGACAGTCTCCGAAGCGCTGGCCGTAGCAGACAGAATTAAGCAGAATTAAGTAATGGTTCCCACCCTCTTCACTCTCATGTTTTCTGCCATGCTGATGGACGCCTACTATGATGAGTGCCTGGGATCCACATTGCATGCAGAACTGACGGACACGTTTTCAATAAACGGCGTATGCAGGCCCTAACGCGTGTATCTACGGCTACAGTCCACGACCTGCCCTTCACAGATGACTGCGCCCTCAACACCGAGACAGAAAAGGACATGCAAAGGAGCATGGACCTCTTCGCCACCGGCTTAGCCAATTTCGGCCTAACACTCAACAAGAACAGGACTGTGGTCATGCACCAACCATCACCCAGCGCGGAATACAATACTTCTCGAATCAATATCAACAGTATCAAACTGAAGACTGCGGACAACTTCGCTTACCTTAGAAGCACGCCATCAAGCAACACGAGAATCGACGACGAGGTTGCCCAATGGATCTCCAAAGCCAGCCAGGCCTTGGGCCGGCTGCAAGCCTCCATGTGGAAGTGCCACGGCCATCAACTGAAGACTAAAATGAAGAGATACAAGGCCGCCGTCTTGACGACACTCCTGTAGGGAGCGGAAACCTGGACCGCCAACTCAACCCAAGCCAGGAAATTTAATTATATCCATCATAACTACCTCCGCAGAATACTGAAGCTGAGATAGTTGAACAGGATCCTGGATACGGAAGTCCTGGAACGGAACGGAACCCTCAGTATCTACGCCATGCTATAGAAGTGCAACTGCTATGGAGTGGCCTCTTGGTGAGAATGGACGACGAGCGACTACCCAAACGACTTTTCAACGTAGATATCGCTACGGGTGCTCGCCAAAAGGGAGGTCAAAAACGACGCTACCAGGACACTTTGAAGAAATCTCTGAAGCATCTGCAAATCAACCCGGCGACCTGGGAGGACCTCAAACAGGAAAGACCGGCATGGACGAGATCCATGAAGACTGGTGCAGCAATCTATGAAGCCAACCGGATCGCCGCCGCCAAGGTCAAAAGAGCGGCAAGAAAGGCACCAGCGCCCCGGACCAACAACGCCAATGCCCAGGCCCTTCCAACATGCCTGCGCTGTCAACGCACCCTCCGTGCGCGAATCGGCCTGGTCGGACATATTCGGACGCAATGCACCAACAATCCGACAATTCTAAATTCTACGTCAAATTCTGCCAACCCTCCTTCGGACTCCACCACCTTCACTCCTGGCATCAATTCCATTACTCCCACCATCATAGAGACCACATCCCAATACTCATTATCTGTTACCTTCACCACCACCGCCGCCGCTGCTACCACCACCACCACCATCAGCGATGGGTACTCTCTCCTAAAATGTCCTCAATGCGACCGCGCATTCACCTCACGTATCGGCCTGGTCGGTCACTTTCGAATGCATCACACAGAGACCGGCGAACCGGTGCTAGGAACATCAACATACACCCGTTGAACTTGCCTCAACTTTCCGCACTGTCCACGCACATTCACGCACGGAATGGGCCTATTCAGCCGCATGCGTTTCCATGAAAACCTGCCGTAGAACACTGCCGGACATACCATATTAGCACATCTCTCAGCCTCTACATTACGCGTAACACCACAAAAAATGTTTTCAATGAGTACCTCTCACTGAGAGAAGTATGATCCTGAACGCCTCCATCGTGTGGCTCCCTTGCTGCATGTGTGATCCGAGTCCGAGATCATCGCGGTGCGCTAAGCGCCGTGTCTTGCAAGGTTTCCAACTGACAGTTACACTCAGACCTCGTAGTCAGTCCAATGTGTTTGTGCGGAGTGGCCGACAGGTGGTCTGAGGGTGGGGTTCCAATGGCTCCTTAATGATGCCTTTACGACACTCCAACTCAGTGAGATCCGAGCCAGGTATGGCGGCACGCTTAGGGGCGACTCCGGTCACGCCAGCCATCTGCATCCTATCTGGCCTCCGGTCTTCTTGACTTGAGGATGATACCGAGCCGAGTTGGGGGAGGGAGTGTGGTAGATGCAACGCAACTCAACTCTCATCAGGATCTAATTCACGCGCAAGTTACTATCCATGCACCATCTTACAGTGGGGCACGCGGTGGACCTCGTCGAAACCAACGGTTGAATTGTCGGGTTGAAGTGGTGGTGGTGGTGGTAGTGGTCGTGGAAGAGGGGGGGCAGGAGGTCAGGCTGATCTGAGGGAGGGGATAGAAAATAAATATGCAGACAGATAAGGGACATACCTGAGCCTCATAAACGGCTATTGCTTGTCCGTCAGTAGCAGCAATCTGGTTGACAATGGAAAATAATGGAACAACACACATACCCGTCCGTTGAAGGTCTCGAGAGCAACGCATACAATCTCCTTATTTGATGCAACAACATTCTGGAGGACCTGTATTCGAACCAGGTCTTTGTTCAAAATGATCAGGTCGCTACCGGAGCCATAAACCTTACAGGTAGAAGAAAAAGCGTACGTAAAAACAAACAGTGCACGTAAGAGCGGCAGACTATGCCTGACTCAATTTCAAACCATAAGCAAAAGAGGGTAGCATAAGCTTTTCGGTACAAATTGTCAGAAGGAATAATAATGGCCTATTTTACTAAAGCAGGAAATGATTAGCTTTAATGATGGGAGAACTTAAATGACCGATTAACACAGGACTTAAAAAAAGTAGCCTGTATTGTGATACTGTGGCGCTCAGCTATCGGGTATGAAATATGCTCATTTTGTTGTGCCCTGGGGCTAAATTTAGAGCCATTGCAGTTAGTAGCATCGCGACTGGTGGTATAGATATATAAGGTGGTATCGACAATGACAATAATCAAATTTCACTGGTCGGAATCTTAGGTGACCCACCCCTGGGATTGGGTACGACTGGCTGAGGACTAATAAGCCAGAAGTGGCCATTTTGGTCTCCTTTGTCTTTGCGAGTACCACCTTATCTATCAGTAGCTTGCCTGATTACATGTAGTCATTTGCTGCATAGTCCGATCACGACTTAGGTGTATTCAGTTTTGGATAAAAACAACCAAAATAAATTATTGTCAAGGAGTTTTGTGCCGTATATCAATGCCAAAAAGTTGCAAAGGTATGCTATAAGATGGTGAGGAAAAGTGAGCAGAAGCGCCTCTTACGTCACTGTCAGACAGGAATATATGGATGCGTATTGCTTGAAATATAAGAAATTCATGAAGAGAGCCCAGTTGAGAGCGAGCTTGGTCCGTAACACCTGACTCTGTTAATTACTATAAAATACCACAATAGCTGTTTGTAAGTCATGCAAAGGGGTTGATGTGTTTGAAAAAAGTTTCCGATTCAGTGATAAAATCACAGCTACAGCTTTTAACGCTTCGTGGTAGTTTCAAAGCACATCGGATTTATTCTAGTGAATACGCAGAAGCACTGTGGGGAAGGAGTCCTGGGAGTCGACCTCAATCACTCTTCACTCTGCCGTGCACCTGTCCGTTGTTCGAGCCGGTCAAGTATCTGATATAGGGATTCTAGACAGTGTCTGGGAGACTTCAATAACCCATCTACGAGTGACACATACGACCTAGTGTACCAGTATAATATGAACGTAGAACGTTTTGACGGGCTTGTGACGGTCATTGATAGAATGCAGCGTCTGAGTTTTACAATTTTCGCATCTCAAGTAATGCGGTATGCATACGCTAATGTGCGATTCTAGTTCCTGTCTTAGTCCACATTTAAAATAGAGAGGAACAACTTGTGAGTACATAACACCTTTGTAGTATGGAAAATTCTCTCTGTGATACGTGACATTCATTTGAATTTATTTTTGTTGTAAAGCTCATTTTAAACGAAAGCGGTTGAGCGTTTCTGCGAAGGCCATCGGGACGCTCAGTTATATATTTAAAATGTACGTACTTCCAGCTTTCAAACCCATTGAAGAGGCTTTGAGGATGCACTCAACTAATTCCACCCGTCATTCTTTTAAACGGTAAATGTCATGTCCTTCTGCTTCGGATGAAAACATTTTTTTAAACTTTTGGTAAAAAAAGAAAGCAGTTAGGAAAAAAATGGTTGCTTTACATCATTATAGCATATGGTCTAGGTACGGTTGCTGAGGTCCTCAACATGCAGTGCACAGCTGTTTAGTAGACCACTGTAGGTTAAATATTCGTTGCAAAGCCCAAGGGCAGTTACCCAAATTTAGATGTTGAATATCCTATATAAGATCGCGCACCATTCCCGTATATTTGTATTGTATATCTTTACATATTTAAAGTCCAGGAGGTTTACTAGGCGACAGGAAGTATGCCTACTGTCATCAAGATGAAGCGTCAGGTGTCTACACTAAGACACCGGCGGCGTCACTGTGGGTAAAGTTGTGAGAGGAATGGTCCGAGCCGTAATCACAGAGTTACTTATATGCAAGTTCAACTCCAGGATAGCAGAAACCTGTTTTTTGTCACGAAAGTTTCCAAGGCTGTAAAAGGTAACCAAGCCCAGCACTCAAAATTATGTGTTTTGATAGGATGTTTTGAAATTGAAGAGCATAAATTTTCAAGGCACGAAAAAGGGACTTCCTGAAAGCATTTAGCAATGCCCTCGAGGAGGTCAACGACCCCGTCGTCAATGACCGGGAACAGCCCTAGTTGTCGGCTGAAATGTTACCTTAGCTAATTTGCATATACTTCCTCTTCGTACGTATAATTGCGCAACCAATATTGTGTACTGGCGAAATATATTGACTTTGCGCCCTAGCTTTGTAAACAGATATTTTTTATTATCCTGTGTGTCAGTCGTAGATTCTGCTGGGGCGCGAAAACGGGAACGTAGTAATGGTTATTTAAATTTGGGCGCGACTGCTATTTTTCCAATCCATTGGGCAAGTCTAATTAGCCCGCATACAAATTGGAATTTCGTCAATAAGGTGGTTTGAATGTGCAAACTATATACCTCTTTTTGTTAGTGGACTGCTACAAGGGATGAGGAAGTTATGCATGCAATATTGCCTGTGTAAATACAACATTTCAGTTATGCTACTTTAGACTTACGACGAGGGAAGTCCCGACAAAATATGTGAATGCGATGCAACTCCCTTTGTTATTGCAGGAACCCGTTATAACTTGATATAATCTCATCGCCCAGAATACTAGAACCAATCATCTAGTTGTCCTTAATTCCTGTTTTGCCTTTTCCGCATTAGTTTCAGTGTAGTAAAATCGAATGGCGATTTTGGATTCCCTGTCTATGGTGCCTAGGACTTATTTATTTGCATCTTTCAAGTATTTGCTTTAACAATTTAGAATGATTTTGCACGCTTGTCTGGTAGGACTGCATCAAAATTAGACGCAAGCCAGGCGCAAATACCGTCTTTGGGAGGCTAACTGAGAAAATATTGACCCAGTTGGTGTGTGTGGCGGCTGAATCCGGTCTGGCTGGAAAAACGTATGCTAAATATAGAAGAGGTTAACAGAAGACCGTTTATTTACCGAATAAATACCTAGAAGGAAATCTATTTTGGAAAATAACCCGTGTGTATTGAACATAGTTGCCCTTCACATCTTAACTATACACTATTTCACATTCTTAATTTATTTTTATCTCTTGACAGTGCCTTTTCAGCTTTTAACATTAAAAATTTATCTATCTACCTCTTGCCCTCTGTTGGCTGAAATACTAAGAGATTCTGCTGATCA
Organism: Schistocephalus solidus; assembly: GCA_017591395.1. Classification (NCBI taxonomy): domain Eukaryota; kingdom Metazoa; phylum Platyhelminthes; class Cestoda; order Diphyllobothriidea; family Diphyllobothriidae; genus Schistocephalus; species Schistocephalus solidus. The sequence continues at coordinate 31,204 of WEDG01004280.1, forward strand.
TTGCTGTTATTGGGAAAGCCTGCTTATGCGTTACATGGTCTTTAAAGGACGTCCACGCAAACCGCACTGCCAGAGGAAACGAGTGCAGAATGGTGGGAATTTGGTGGAAGTGTAACGAACCACAGTTCTGGCAGAATTGTTTGAATGGACTGGGAGCACTTTTCGCGTGCATCCCGGATGGGAATGGAGAGATCGAATGCCAGTGAAGATGCCGGTGCCCCCTTCCACTCTCAAACGCTGACGCCCGTCCCCACGATTAACGTCGCTGCTTGTCGTATCTTTATCCCCCACTTAATGTCAGTATTCCCTCACCCAGACCCTGCAGTTGCCCACAGCTTTGCACACCCCACCGCTTATTCAACGGACATGACAGAATTCTTCCCACTCCAAAAGTGGCATAGCTTCATGTATTGCTCCCTTCCTTATTTCCATGTGTGACCTTTCATACCTTTATAGCCTGCTTTGTAGTAGAATACATTTTCTTCATTTCTGTCGTTTCTTTTAACGACCGTTGCGTTTGAGTGATCTTCGTGGTGCTGAGAGAACCCTGTTCAGTACGCGCATCGACTAAAAGCGACTACAGGTGCGTTACTCGCCCGTGTGTGCGCCAATCTCGATTTCGGCGGCCACTACAGAAGTGCAATTGAAACCGGCTTTCCATCCTAGTGGCGATTTGATAATAGTATTATTTTATTGATCTTGTCTTTGGGTACTGTCAGTATCAATTAAGTAATAAGTACGTGGATATATATAGTAACAATGAGGCAAACACGTACAGGTGGTCAGTTTCTAATAGATAAGTAAAGATGCATAATGAGCAGCCAGTAAAGAAAACTTCATGAAAACTTATGTTGAACAGGCCATCAATAGAATTGAGAAATGGACGCTTTCGTTGTGACGAAGATTTTAATTGCCTTCATAGACAGCATCGGATGCGGGTATTTCTTACAAAGTGAGTTGCAATATTTATAGGAGGCAGTCTCTATACTGTGGTAAATCTATGGCACTTAACTGCTCCGATCATATAGGAACATCAACCCCTGGTGCAGTTAATACTAAGTTGTTTATTTGCTGAAATTTTATCAGCGGTTTTCGGGGTTGGCAGGATGATTGCTCGGCCACCTTGCTCACCGTAATTGGCATTTGGATATATGCTGGGCTTCAAGCTCCTTGAGTGTCTGGTTATTTTGTTCAAACTGAGTTTGAGCACCGAAATGGGCTTGAAAGCTTAGTGCACCTGTTTATAAGCTGAGGGTCTAAAATCCACGATTCAAGCAACTCGTGGCAACGTGCTTCCAACTCTCGCTTCATCTATCTTGATTTCATGACCTGGTAAACTGGTTGTAGGTTCTCATTATGTTATTTTATTGTCTTGCCGAAAAGGATAGCTCTAACCAGGTAAACTAGACATTGTCGTGGATACAGGTGGGCCAGTACTTCTTGCATAAGTCATTGGTAGGTTTTGGCAGCGTTACAGAGTCCAAAAGGCATAATCTCGATCTCAAAAAGTTCTTGTGGCAGTATAACTGCTGCCTTTGTTGGTCTGTGGGTTCCACCTTTAGTTACCAGTAGCCCGATTTAAGGTCTAGGTCGGAAAACGACTTAGCCTCAGCTAAGGCGTCTAAAGTATAATCAATGCGTGGAAGAGGAAATGAATCACCTGTTGTAATGGCAATAAGACGTCGGTTATCAATACAGAAGTGTAGTTTGCTGTCTTTTTCGGGGATCACGGTCCCTGGAGAGGCGCAAGGCGAGTGTGGCGGTCTTATTACTCCCGTTTCTAGCATATTATCCAATAAATTACGTATTTTATTTTGAAACTGTATGGGAAACCTACATGGCGGTTGCCAAATATGTTTGGCTGCCTCTGTGTCAGTGGCATTGCATATACGACTCGTGGAGCTGAGGGAGTACTCGTCCGAAGCAAAAATATCTTGAAGATCGAGTAGTAATTCTCTAAGCGCTTGCTGGTCGTAGTGGTTTCCTGTTGACCTCAGCAATATATCATCAATAGACGTTGGTAACATTTGTACTGATGCAAAATGTGGCTGTTTTTTCGAAGATCTGTGACTGATTTGGCAGTTCCTTGTTTGCGGTGAATTGGATCGTGCGTTGCCTTCAGTTTAATTCAGTGTATTTGAGAAAAATTGGCAAATGCCTTTGAAATCCCTATTTTTTATATAAAAAAAACAAGAATACGAAGCAATGTAAAGAAGTTACAGTCAAGTGACTGCAGGAAGATTTACGTGGTACACTGATATTGTTAAGGTTAAGTAGTCACATAGTCTTCGTGGTGCTGCAACATATGTATGTCAAGCCGATGTTGGAAAGTATCCACAGACTGGGACATGACAATCCCCTCAGGTAGATTATTCCACAGTTCCATGACATGGTTTGTGAAAAAATGCTTCCTCACATCCAATCTTACTTGGGGCAAACTTAGTTTGAATGGATGACCTCGGAGATTATTCGTAGTGGCAAGTTGGAAAAAGTCATCACATAGGAGGGCGCAATCCATGCCACGCACGATACGAAGGTTTTATTAAGTCTCAGCGCAACTGCCTATAACTCATAGGATAGAGCTTTAGGTTATTTAGACGAATCTCATATGGCAGCTCACCTTGAATTCTTACTAATGTTGTGGCTCGCCTCTGCACCCTTTCAAGCATGCTGTAGTCCTGTTGGGTCCACGGTTGCCAGGCTTACATCGCATCTTCAAGATGTGGCCTTAGAAACGTACCAAAGACTTTAGAAAAGCAGTCTTCATCGAAAACTTAAAATGCCCGCTTGATAGCGTCCAACATTGAATTGGCGGATTTAGCTGCCTTGCAACATTGCGTAGAAGGCTTCGGGTTGTCTTTCATCCAAACTCCAATATCCTTCTGTGTTTGTGCTTCTCGGATTGGCAAACCGTTCAAATAACAGGGTCGCATATCAGTGACCGGATTTCAATTTCACAGACGTAGCAGGGCGCATTTGTTTGAGTTGAAGGACAAGAGCCATTTGCGGGATCACTCGTCCAATCGACGAAGATTTTCTTGTGGATAACTTTCCATATTTTTATATCATCCGCAAACATAGCAAAGTCACCGTCCAATTCCTGTACACAATCATTAATGAACACAATAAATAGGATCGGCCCAAGCACTGAACCTTGTGGGACTCCACTCTCGATGACTGTGCGCTTTGATCGCGATCCACCTACACAGACCACTTGGGAACGACCGACGAGAAAATTCTTGATCAACGCCAGGATTTTGCTTCCAATACCAAAAATTCTCAACTTGTACAGGAGAAGCTGTTGTGGAACACTATCGGAAGCCTTCTGGAAATCAATGTAGGCCACATGCACAGTGTCTTTTGCATCGAGTGCTTTTGTCCAGCTTTGCATCGTATAAAGTATGTTCGTAACACACGATCTTCCCCTACGAAAGCCTATTGTGCAGTTGAAAAGAGGTTACGGGTTTCTAAATAAATGATCAATTCCTTTTTGAAAATCTTCTCCATAACCTTGCAACAGATTGAGGTAAGGCTGACAGGCCTGTAGTTTGTAGCAAATGCACGACTACAACTTTTGTGAAACGGCGGGATGTGGGCTGTTTTCCAGTCGGTAGGAAGAATTCCCGTATCAAACGATTTCTGGCACAGAAAGGATAGCGGTTTCGCCAGCTCTAGAGCAAGTTCGAGGAGTAGCTTTGCTGATATCTCGTTGGGGCCAGGGATTTGCATGCTTTCACACTTTTTAGTTCTTCAAATACCGTCTCTTCTTGACAGAGCATATCCTGAATAATTGGTGCTCCCATAATCTCGTAACTAGATGGAATATAAACAGCTTATCTGGTGAAAACCGACTGAAAGAACTGTGAAAAGTGTTTAGCTTTGTCTTCAATTTCTGATATCAATAAACCATCATCGTTTCTCATAAAAGAAATCGAGTTCCTGTTACGTGTGCTTTTTCTTACATAGCTGTAGAGCAATTTGGGATTGTGAACTGCTCGCTGGAGAAAATCCCTCTCGTTATTCCGTCAGCTTTTGAAGATCAACCTTTTAACCTTGTTCTTTTGAGTTTTGTATGCTTGCAAGGCTAAAGTTTCATTGGATCGGCAAAATTTCGTCCAAAACCTTCCTTTCCTGTTAATCTTTCTTTTTAGATCCCTTGTTAACCACTGTGGTCTGTTAGATATCCTAAGTTGTGATAGCGGACAGTGGCATTTTATTAGATTCACCAAGTACTCTTTAAATAAATTCCAGTCCTTGAGTGACATTCCCGGAGAAGAGAAGATCCTAGTCTATTCGTGATGCCTCAGCTCTCATCTTGCAAAAGTCTCCTCGCCATAGCTTGGGCCTGGTTTCATTTATTGCAGATGGCACAGAATATAAACCATACTCCCATGAAATTACTGCGTGATCACTTCGACCAAGTGGAGGTAGGCAGTGTACCCTGTCTATACTGTAAGGATCTTAAGTGAATACGAGATCAAAACAACTAGCCTGTTGTCCTCCGCGCGCTCTCGTTGGGATAAATACATGTTGAGTGAAAAGAGCATCCAGTGTTGTCTTAAGCAGACGATGATCGAAGGAAAACTTTGAGCTCTGCGCCTGCAGATCGTTCCATCGAATGCTGTGTGCATGGAAGTCACCCATGAGAACAAAATCAGGTCGACTACCAATCTCCTTTATGTTCTCCAACAAACAAGTATCAGCGTCGGTGTCTGTCCCCATTGGTCGGTAGAGAGTAATGACTTCAAGGGACTGCGATCCCCGCGTCTTTATGTTTAGCCAAATAGCCTCAGTACCATTGTTAATCTTCTCCGTCATCTCACACACTTTGATATTGATTTTAACATACATCGCAACTCCTCCACCCTGGCGGTGGGTACGGTCTCTCCTGAACAGCTGGTACCCGGATAAGGCTACTTCGCAATCGCTGATGTATTGTGACAGCCATGTTTCTGTGATTGCTTTAATATCGGGAGATAGAACGGCTACCTGAAGTCTCAGTTCATCGAGCTTCGAAAACAGACTTTGGGCGTTGGTATACAGAAATTCAAGTATGAAGCAGTCAGCAGAGCCAAATTCCGTTTGCCTCGAGTTTCCCAATGCTTATTTGCCGCTGCCATCATGGGCATTGGCTGGTTCCAGAGCAATGTTGCTTTTATCTGTATCACGAGTCCCCTGTTAATCACCAGATTGTTCTCTCCAGCTAAAAGTCTCCTCTTCATTTATATCACTAATTCGTGGCATTTCAGACGTCCTGTTGGAGAGTAGTCCGGCTGAAAAATAACCTGCTTATGAGAGATCCGAACGTTGATTTTTCTCGAAAGAAGTAGCTTAGCCTCTTCCTTGTTGTCCAAGACAATTTTGATAGGCCATGGTCTCACATTTTGTGACTGTTTAATATCCTTTTTTCCGAGCCTGAAGGCAGCGCGAACGGTTATCGTCTCTCCTGAATGAAGTATATCCTTCAGCAGGTGCTGAAACATAGCAAGATCAGCGGATATCCGTTCCTTTGAGGTGTGAGCATTTGATTCACGTAAGCCCTTTATAACAACGCAGTTCTCTCGGTCTAGGGCGTCTTTTGACTCATTGCCGACCATATTTTCCTTTGAATTACCAGAGGGATTCAGTAGGTTTGTTTTCAAATTTATAATCGTTCTATGTTGTTTCCCAATTATATCTTGCCACTCATTGATTTTTTCGCTCTCAACTTAGGGCTCTTTAGAACTGCTGGGATAGCCGAGAGAAGTTGAGTTCGAAGTCAAAACTGCTTTTGGAAGAGGCATTATTGAAGTTGTCCTGATATTACTGTTATCCAATTTGGTGGTGTTGGTGTGTTTACCCATTGCAGATAGCCACACGTTTGTTTCTTGGGATGCAACTACGGGCTTGTTAGAGCCAAAAAGATGGGACGATAAGATTTTTTGTTCGCTTTGGTCGTCGTCCGTAGGATTCAAAGACTGCTTTCCTGTTATCCGGTCGTTATGTGTATTCGCGTCCGAACATTGTGAGTCGTTACAAATTGTAGTTTTTTTATACTTTTGGTGCTTTGTTCATTGCCTTTGAACTGTAATATGGCTAGCCGTATTTCGCGAGTATTCTTTTCTTGCAAGAGTTTCCTTAAGTCTGCAAGCTCATTTTCCAGTTTTTGAACTCGTAGAAATATATGAGAACATCCCACCCAAGATTCGTCCTCGTATCCGAAGGATTTGGCTGCCATTACGCTTTTTGCGCGCATTGCTGGTCCTTGGTTGTAAGTGTAAACTGATCGAGGGCCAGTCGTGGATGCCGAAGCAAGTTAAACAGGCTTTCTTTTAAAGGAAGTGCCATTACTTGTTATGCTGCTAACAAACAATTGCTTTGAGTCCATGAGTGTTAAAAGCACTGCGTGTGCATATGTTCTGTTTTGGGCGTATAACGCAAAATTTAGACTGGGTTTGAAGTATGGCGAGTATTTACAGCAATATGAGCAAAAAATACGCCTACTTGTTCAAAAACGCTCTAAAAAAACTAAAAATTGTATGCACAATATGCAGGAACGATGAAGCAGCCTTGTTGTGCTAAGAAATCTATGCAAGAAGTATATCCCAAGTCAACTAGGGTGTCAGTACGAACGTGTGGTGTGAGGAAGAGTGACCTCCAGTGGAACAGTACCCGGATTTCTCATATGATAACTGTTTGCTGAGGTCAGCCTGGTTAAGGGGCATGACTTACGCCTGTCTGCGCATAGGTTTTGTGATACAATTCGAGGATTAACTAGTGATTTGTTAGCGTAGGTGTCTATTAGTGCTTTAACTTCTAGGTTACCGACTACTAGGTTAACGTTAAATGGAGAAGTCTTGGTATTACGATTACGGCATGAAGTATTCGAAGGCGTATAGGAAGTGTCATTGCAGGTGCAGGCTTGGGTGTGAAACGGCGGGAGACCTCATAGCCTTCAAAAATTTCTACTTCGTTGAGCCATTGGGCCATTGAAATGGTTAGCAAAAAATTATAGTGCTCATAACGCCACGGTTGTGCGTCGCCAATGTCAGAGTGACCCCGATTTGAAGTTCTCACACGAATGTATCACTCTGTAGATCGAATCCCCTGACAAAACTGCTCCCGTAACTACACAGGACAGACGGGACGTATGCTTGCATCACGCATACAAGAGCATAAGCTTGCTATGAGACGGGGTGAAGGTTGATCGCAAGTGGCTAACTCTACCTATGGAACGGGGCACGAGTTCTAGTTCGCAGCCACGTAAATAATCACCCACGCTAGATGCAAGGCAAGCCAAGAATAGATTGAAGCCTGAGCCTCCGATGAGAACACGGTCAATTGGTTTTCACTATCTGGCGCTGGCATACATGGTCCTGGGTGGTCATCTCCGAACTGGTGCAACTGGTTTCTGACAGGCTGCTGCCCTCCCCACATAAATTTACTCGTTTTTTGTTGTCGGTTTACCTTTGATGATGGACTCCAGTAAGAGTTCGACAGTTCAGACAAATAAAGCGATTATTTCCGGTGAACAAACGACCTTCTTATTCTTCACTTATAATTACACCTGGAATGCGAACATTCGCCCCCATTCGTGAAATACTAACCATCTTAAAAAGCGGTAACTTCTGCAAACATTAAAAATCGCTGTGGTATTGTAAGCCTACCATTTTTGTATATAAAAAGACCTATCCTTTCGGGAAATTTTCTTATGGATTTTTCTGGTATTGAATTGAAAGTATTTTTAGATTGTACTTGATATACCAGTGAATATTTCAGGATTTTCCCTGGTTTCCATCGATTTGCAATACATTAATATCCAGTTCTCTGTGTTTATCAAAACCTTTTATATTACGTAGTTCTTAAAGGCATTGACCGAAAAAGTGCTATTTTGCGTACTCCTTCTAATAGAGATGGCCGTTTTCGTCATATTTGAAGATTCACTCCAAACATAAAAACTCGTTGTCGAGCCAAATGGACGTTCATAAGAAAATTCGAAAATTAATATGACCCAGATCAATAAAAAAGACGTTTTATATTAAGTTACCCGTTTAAAAAGCGTATTAATTAGATACTTGGCTGACGAATATATGCTGACTTTATCTTTTCCAAGGTTAATTCAAAGTGAAAATATGGAAGTTTTAACGGTCGCATGATGTCCCTGAAAAATTGGACTATCTGACATTTGTAGTCCACCATCTAAATACAGAAGCAGCACCTGCTGCTCCAACACATGGCCCGATACTGAGCCAGATCGTGTCTACGGCAAATTACGACAATGTTTCCACCGAACCTGCAATGCCAAATTCCGCCAGCGGATGGTCCCTGCTAGCACCAGCCTCGTTTGGCCCCATATAGCCCCGGAGAAATAGTGGTACTAGGTGGGGCCCTAGCCTGGCTGTGGTGGGGAATGTAACACTCCAGTCGCGGATAGCTCCGCCTTAGGAAACTGTGGCGCAGTGGGACGCACTTTTTCGACGCTCATTGCACTCATCCACTTTATCGATTTCCTCGCCGTAATTCCCTGCCTCCTAGCCACAATACTAAAGAATCCTTAAATAGAGTACATCAAAACCCTAAGCGACGTTGTACACACGGGACTCCCTCCCTATTTACCTGCGTTCTACGTGGAACCTAGAGCCTTGTTGCATAAAAAGTAATGTACAAAATTCTGGAGAAAGTATATTTTATAAAAATTTGAAGGATTGAAAAAAAATACCACTTTTATTTATTCACATTTATTGAGTGTTACGTGTTTAACTGTTTACAGTGGTGGGAAAAGTATCTGACATCTCCAAACGGCTGAGTCGTTCCTGCATATTTTTTATACAATTTACAGTTTTTTTAAAGCGTTTTTGAATGACAAGGCGCTTTTTTTGCTCATATTGCTGCAAATACTCGCCATATTCCAAACCCAGTTGGAAAATTTCGTTATACGCCCAAAAGAGAACATACGCATACACAGTGTTTTTTATAATCATGGACTCAAAGAAATTGTTTGCTTGCAGCAAACCAGTAAGAACACTTCCTTTAAAGGAAAGCCTGTTGAGCTGGCTTTGGCATCCATGAATTGGCCTTACAACCAAGGACCAGCAAAGCGTGCAAAAAGCGCAATGGCAGCCAAATCCGTCGGCTAAGAGGACGAATCTTGTGTGGGATGTTCTTATATTCTACTAA
>WEDG01004281.1:0-69219 GCA_017591395.1 Schistocephalus solidus
TGACACTAGGTTGGTGAGTTTGTAAAGCCAAAGAGGAAATGGTCTAAGTAGGCAATGCCATTCATGGATTAGGCTCCAGCCAGCCTAAAAGCCATTTCATCTGGACGTATCGGAGTAAGTGAACTGGATAAAAGAACTCGTCAGTCAAAAGACCTGAGCTGAAAACAGGCACCCAATTGAGTCGAAAATAGAATGCAGTTGTGAAAGTAGTCCCAGAGGTAGCATCAAAAATTCCAAAGGATCGAGTTAAACATGACGTAGAGCTCCTTCAATTATGAAAACCTTGCTAACAGGCGGTAAGTCCATCCACGTTATCTAGGCATATAGAATAGGGAAGGCTCTGTCAACACCCGATTCAAATCCTCAGCCAAGATCTCTTAAAATCATTTTGGAAAACAAAGCACAGGCAAAGCTCCTGCTACATAGAAAACCATGCCTACGGAGTCTGCATTCTGAAGTTTTTTTCAACCGGAATAAGGGCTGAAATAGCGAATGAAAATAAAACAATAAATAATAGAACTTGAAACACGAAGGACCCATGGTGAGGCACATCTCAAAATAAGGGAAGGACATATAGTTCAAGTGAAAAGAGCATTTCTTTGGCCGAAGGCAGGCACTCTGAGAGCCTTACTGTTCCTTTTCAGAAACCGAAAACGTACACGCTTAAATTAATTTTCCTCAATGCCAGATTTTTGCTTAATAAATTGCCGTTGCTCAGACTCTGGTTTTCATTCACCGCCCCCCTATTGCAATAGTAACAGAAAAATGGGCAACACCCTGTGTATCAGACTCCGAACCCTCTATTCTAGGCTACGCTTACAGTCGGAATGATCGACACGAGGGCAGTAGCGCATGAAGCCGTATTTATGTTAAGCAACCACTTACATTTCTGCCGTTTGACTTTCGACAATTTACCTCGCTAGAAGAAAGCTGTTGGCTCCGAGTTGTTCTAAAAGATAACGTCTATTTACTCATTGGTTTTGTCTATCACCCCCTTCCACCCAATGCCAATGAGGATTACGATCTTTGTTTCTCGCAGCCATTTCACGCCGCATCTGACTTAAGTTTGAAGTACTGCTTGATCGCTGGTGACTTCAATCTTCCTGAAGTTCATTGATTTCCACCTTCCTGTCATGCAAATTTTGAATGCCTACTTTAGGCCATAGAAATTGACATGTGGGTTCAGGTAGTCGATGTTCCCACCCGAGGATCAAACATACGTGATAGTATTTTCTGTAGATGCTGTCAGCCATTGTCAGTGTCACATTTAGATCCCTTTGGGAGTTCTGACCATGCTATAGTTCTTTCTACACTTGAAATCGAGACTGGTGAAACGTTTTCCAAAAAAGTAAAGTTTTTTCCGTGATTTCAGATCAGCACATATGGGGAAATTGCTAACACATATGAATTCCCACGATTGTTCTATCTTCTTGGTATGTTTGGATGTGAATGTTTGTACCGATACATTTAACAAGTTCTAGGACCACTGATTTCTCACTTTGTTCTCCGTAAGAAAATAAGTAATGTTAAGGATGAAGTCTACCTCCCTTTATCATTCCGCCGTAGACTGCGTAGACCATACCGTCGTTTTTATCTACAAAACGACACTTCTGTACTGCCCTTGATCCAACAAATCTTTGAAGAGACTAGGAGGCTATTTGATAAAAATGGTTAGCTGATGAGGTCAACGTTGCTGAAAACCCTTCGCTAAATGTTGTGAAACTTTTTTCATGCACGGCAAAAGTGCAGAGGAAAATGCAGCACATTTACTTCGAGACGCCTTAGGAAACCCCATATCTGATGCTAAGTTGACAGCTGATAGCTTCAATGCTTTCTTGTCTAGAACTTTTAGTGAACATTCTGTCGCTCCCTTTTCTAACAACCGGGTTTGGACCGGCAAAGTCCTCGAAACCATAACTTTTAACCTCTGGGACGTGATCGTAGTCGTTCGGCGTTTTAATCAATCTTGCAGTCCTGAACCAGATGGCGTTCCAGTTAGGGTTCTAAAGGTGGATGCAAATGATATATTTCCGTCCCTTCTGTAAGACATATTTAATATTGCTCTTGAAATTTAAACCTTTCCTATTTTATGGAAGCAATTGCACATTCTGCCTATACCTTAACACGGTCGGGTTACCTCATTTGACGACTTGAGGCCAATAAATACACTGCCAGCTCTTTCGACGATCTTAGAGACCTTGATCAAAGATAAGATGATGCGTCACTTAACAGGGAATAACCTACTAACTACGGCTTAGCATGGTTTCCACGAATAAAGGTCTTGTGACACCTGTCAGCTCTCTTTCTTTGATCATGTGCTACAATCTATAGACAGTGGTTTTGCAATTTACACCGTTTACTTCAATTTCACGGAGGCTTTATGGTCGTGTTGACCATGATCTTTTTCTGCTGTATTTGCTTCCTTCGGCATATGTTACACGTTTCTGAACTTAATATCCTCCTAGTTAAATGCTCGTGCACAACATGTTAAAATTTTTGATGTTATCTCCAAACCCACGCATGTGAGGACTGGAGTTATTCAGGGTAACGTGCTTAGTCCGCTTCTATTTTGCCTTTTTGTCAAAGAAGTTCCCGATTTTTTTCAGTATGGTAGGCCTTTTATGTACGCTGACGATGTAAAAGTTGCCTATCAATATAAACCGGTCGATCAAAACATCGTGCTTGAGCTCTTTAAGAAGGATTTTCAGGCTTTCGCTCAGTGGTGTCGCACATGGCACCTTTCATTGTCTTGGCACAAGTGCTCCGTTATGGTTATTGGCGACAACCATCAGCCCCATCTTAAGCCCTATAGCAGGAGCTGGGCCTGTGCTTCGTTTTCCAAGATGACTTTAAGAGGTCTTGGTCGAGGATTTGAATCGGGTGTTGACAGAGCCTTTCCTATTCTATATGCTTTGAGAATGAGGATGTACTCGCTGGCCGGTAGTAATGTTTTTGCAATTCCATGTCATGTTTTACTCGCTCCTTTGGAATTATGGACGCTGACTCTGGTACCCATTTACGAGAACATTATGTTTTTGACTCAATCGAGTGCCCATTTGCAACTCAGGTCTTTCAACTGAGTGAGAACATGTAACCAGTTCCCTTGGTTCGATAGGTCCTTATGAACCGGGCGTTGGGCAGGCTGGAGCCAAATCCGTGTATGAATTGGTCTTTTCCTCTTTGTCTTTACAAAATAACGAACCTCTTCAACATCGCATGTTGGATCAATGTCCAGTAGCGATGTAGCGCTGGGGTGTTAGGCCAGATTATTGCTTATGCTGCCTGAGCTTAGTGATGATGGTGTGCACCAAGGACTAGAAAGGACAACCTTTCGAACTAGCGAACCGTCCTCTGGTTTACTGGGTTCTGTAAACGCGATGCCTTTTATGTGAGTGTTAGGTAAGCTTGTAGAGGCTATACGTGCATACGAATTTTGCTTTGCGGTAGGGTTTTATGGACAGGAGATTTTCTAACAGGTGGGCAAGAAATATATTTTTTTAGTTATTCATTTCTTGCCTTAGATTTTCTACCGCCTGCTCCATCCCTAAGAAAGTTTTATCTTCTTAAGCTATGTTAACTGAGCTTACGAGACTTTTTGCCTATTTTGCGGAAGGTTAACAATTAGCAGAAAACGATAGTTGCAACTATTTTCTGCTAATCTATTAATTCGCTGATTCAAAATCCCCTGCCAATATGGCCGAGTGGTTAGAGGCGTCGATAGACGTTCCTACGAGATTTTGCAGTGCATCTGCGAAACTAGGTTGCGGACCAATTTTCCGTGGCGATAAACTTAAGGCACTAGCATTTTGCATACTTATGGGGATACAGAGCAAATGCAAGTTATGTTGGAATCGGCACAAAATTAACAGATAGTCGGTTAGGATATCCAACAATAAGAATATGGAAATATAAGGACTCACCCTTTAGTTTGATTCCGTTCCACGATTGAAAGCAGATGCAGGGATCACACAACCGGCCTGAGTTTCTGAAATGAGTAAAGTTCGAGGCTTGCAATTCCAGTTGAGATCAATCCTGGGGCATGGAAGAATCCTCAGCAGTGGAATTTCGTATTTTTTAACGCCTCAGAATCCTTACGTCCAAGTCGCAATTTAGGAACTCAGTGGAATATACAGACAATTCTTTAATAATTTCCCAGCACCATGTCTTCTACACGGATGTAGAGATTTAAAACTCCTATTCTCGAAGGAATTGAAATTCGAAACCAATTTTAAACAACGTGCCTTTTGTATAATCCAGTATAAACCAAATAATCAACATAGGGCTCCTTAGCCAAACCTCAGGCAAGTGTATCTTATATATCTCCCTAATAGCATGCGGATATTGCATGGATATACGTAAATCTCGACATTCCGAGATAGGAAATAGCCTCTGCTCATTGGTTAATCTATATTAAGACTCCGAGCTGTGATTGGTTAGGCATGATAGTGTGTCTAGAGTGGGCGCGGGAAGCGGCCATCACACTTTTATTTGTCGGGGCTTGCGTACGCACGTGGTTGACCGAAATTCTGCCTACTCTTCTTTCGAACCCTATTTATCATTTACATTGCTTAACTGTTTCTTATATCAATTTATTTTGTTTATTAACCATCTGCCATGTATAGGCAGCCCTGTAAAAGGACTATTAGAAGGCATGTTGCCCTCAATGTCGCGGAAATATACCGCGAGGTTAATGATGAACTTAATAGATATAGATTAAAGCGCAGACGAGTTATACATGAGGAGGAATGCACGTTAGCATCGCCTAGTGCTCAAAATGTGATCGACATGCCCGTTGATGTAGATTGATCCACTAATGAGTCCACAGATTCCAGCGAGGGATCTCCCTCATCATCCGATGAGTAGGAAAGCAGCACAGAGAGTGGTATTCCCTCGCATAAGTCGATTCAGGATAGGGTAAGGGAATGGGCTACTGAATCAAACATTGCCCATAGCCACCTACGTAATGTTCTGGAAATTTTTAAATCGCTGTCCCAGACGTGCCCACAGACCCCCGAACACTGCTAAGGGCATCTGACAGCTCTAGTGTTAGTGAAATGGGTACTAGGGAATATGTTTACCTAGGACTGGGGAATAAAATTAAGCGACTCCTGGAGACGAATAGAGTTCCCGAAGGTGAGAATGAGATTGTAGTTAACTTAGCTATTGATGGGTTACCCGTTTTTCGGAAGACCAAGCTAGGATTTTGGCCTATCCGTCCGTTCATTAGTGCTATATTCCCTGAACTTATACATTACTGTGCGGTTGTAGATATTGATCATGAGCTCACAGCGGCATTCAAAGCGACCACGTCGTTACAGGGAAGAGGACTTTTACTTGTTGGACCAGACACCTACACTTTCACCGGTAGGTAGCATGTTGCACATATAAGTATGAAAAGGAAGAACAATCAAATGCCATCTCTGACACATCAGTGGAAACTCTGCCTTCCAGAACATGTCCTCAGCAAGCAGGTAAGACTACTTTCTTATGAGTATTCATTGTTCTAGACGCATCTGTCTCAAAATCCCAAACGGAATTTCAGGCAGACATGTATCGACGTTTCAACATAATTGGGAAACGGCTGCTGCAAGTGCAGGCCACCCAACGTCGTATTCTAGCAAAAGTGCGAACGTCGGAGCTTACTCTACCGACAGCCAGTACAGCTCCCATTCAAATGGGTATATCAATCCCCCTAAATCCAGTCAAACAGCCGATAGCCACCGTGCTGCTTTCAGAGATTTACATGAACGGCTGCTGAATCCAAATTTCCGCCAGCAAGAGGGTTCAAAGGCACGTGCCTGAATTACCCTTTTATGGTGAGTTGATTTCCTTTCATATTGCTTAACTGTCTATTTTTAGAATGCCACCCAGGACTAGCCACCTCCACTCCAAACCCCCATCTTGACAACCCGGCTAACCCCTGATTGAACGTATTCCACAACCCCATATTGTTATATTAAGTAGACTCATATCAATTACTGTACATATATTATTATGGACGTTTTATAATACATATTTTTTATATTTCCATCAACTGTGTGTTTACATTTTGTACAACACGTTGAGAAAATGGGAAAATGTGACTTTAGTGGCGTATATGCGAGCTAAATAGGATGGGAAGTAATGGTTACGTTGTTGGCGGTCACGGTTAAGTAATAATAATGGGCGTTCCGTATGTATTCGTTTTAAATGGGGGGTTAAGTAGGAAGTATCCGACCATTTTTCGTCTATTTCGACAAATATCGGCATTTCGATATTGGGCATATGTCGGAAAAGCGGACAAAGTCGATATGTGGTGGACATATGTATCTCGACATGTGGATATACGGGCGATATACGTCTGATATGAATTGCTATCGACTACATAGTGATTTACAGCAAGAGCGGTTAGGAAAGTTAAGAACCAAACGAAACGAGCACCTCAAAACTTTACAACCCCATTTGCGCAGACTGAAGGCACCGATCCTAAACCCAATCACGAAACAATATTACATATTAATATATGTATTATTACGACGGTCCAAATAGGTGAACCAGTAACATAAAATATAAACCGAGCAACCAATAAAAATTTTACCACATCCATTTCAATCACGTAAAGTTCAAAAAGCAACCAGATTAGTCTCCCAGTTAGTATTCCTACACAAAGAGCTTTATTAATCGCACCATTGAAAACCAAAAAGCCCAAAATATATCAAACATGGAAATATGAGTACTCCAAACTCTGCAAACTCCCATCAGACACGAACTAGCTTTTATAATAACACCTAAGCTCCCCCTATTCCACCTGCATAGCATAGGAGTAAGACAACGCACTCTTACCTCTCAAACCTCGTAGCACGTATTGACAAACAAACCAGTTACCTTGGCTGAAAAAACTTCCCAACAGTAACCCCAGGTACTTACAAGTACCGCTAGTATATCCTCCCCCCAAATGGGGCATAACCTCTCATAATAATAATAATAATAATAATAATAATAATAACAATAATAATAATAGTTGTATTTAATACCGGTTTACAGGCATTGTCAAATGAAATATTCAGTGGGTAGAGGCTGGCAGTGAAAAAAACTCCTGAATATATATAATTATAAGTGTTTTTCCTATTTTTCATAGTATTCAGGAGAAAAAACTGCCGCCTGTAAGGATGATAGCAATTCAGATCAGGGAAGGGCTAACACAATTGCAGTCTGTATGCAGTCTCTCTGTCTTTGCTAGGAACCGGGATTCTGCCTCAGGCAAGAAAGCATCCGTGTACGGTCGCTCACTGTCTGCCGAAGAAGTCAACGGGTGCAGGCTGCAGAGACGGTGCCGTATCCCTCAAGGTAACACCTGGGATCGAGTTCAGATGCCGCGCACTCCGTCGAACAGGAAAACAGATTCTACCGTGTCGGCGCCCAGAATTCTCGGAAACTGTTCTGAATGCAAAAAACTAGTAATGGTAGTCTTAAACAAAGAATAACTCCGCTGGACTTTTATATTATGGGGAAGTTTATTCCACATGGCCATGGCGTTTACCGAAAAGAACCGTCGATACTTAACTGTGCGAGCTAATGGAAGAAATAAAAAGACATTGCGATGACTGCTGCGCCGAGGATGGTCAAGCTGCCTCACAGTGATAAGGGGATTAAATGTACGATTATTCAAAAGGTTAAACAGCAAAAATAGTCCCTTCTGCACTCGGCGAAACCATAAGGGATCAATGTTAACAAGCCCACAGCGTTCTTGATACGACAGATTACGGTGCTCCAACGATAAAATTCTTTTCGTGAAGAAGTGTTGGACCGATTCAATTTTCTTCCGTTCGCTAGCGTGCATAAGGCTTAATAGAAACGAGCAGTATTCCAGGCCAGGTCTAACGTACATTTTATAAAGGCGGAGTCTAATATCAATAGTTTTAAAATTTCGGAGGATAAACACATGCACGCTAACACATGCACTAATTCATACACTTTAATTCACACGCACTTAACCCACCACATACGCAACTCATACACTCATGTCATACCACTGAAATTATCCTTCCTTCCAACAGTTACGAAATTCCCTTCCTTTAGCATATTACAAAATCAAAACACATTTTCAAATCCGCTTTTTCCCAACAGCTTGCCCCTTCCCTATCACACACCAAGTATCGCTCTTATTAATGCGAGATTGATAACCCCCAACTTAATTACCCACCTCTAAATATTTTTTTATGAATAACGATAACCCTATTTTGGATACTCGAACTACCCTAGATGTCATATTACTTAATGCTAGATCTGTTTTAAATAAGATGGCCCAACTGAGAGCCATTGCAATCGAGTATTTGCCTGATGTTTTATGTGTAACTGAATCTTGGACCCATCTCTTAATTTCCGACTCTTTGCTTGTCATAGACCAGTATGATATCTGCCTTCAAAACCGCACTAGTAAGCGTGGTGGTGATTGTCTTCTCTATATAAAAGCTTCATTTAAGCACTCCCCGTTTGATCTAGATGTAACGTTTTTCTCTGGTAATTACTGCTTCGCATCCATTATCGTGTCGCTCCGGTAAAAGGTGATTCTCGGATGTATTTACAACCCGCCTTATTCATCATCCTATGATGATGTAAAACTTTGTGAAATTTTTAAATTGGTTTCAGAGTCCAATTTTAACATTAAAATAATCGCTGGGGATTTTAATTTTCCTGAAACTGACTGGATTTTAAACTTTTGTCCACCCAGACTTCAGCCTTTTCTAGATATCATTAATTTATCTAATTGGCCCCAGCTTGTCTGATCTTCAATGAGAGACAAGCAGATTTTATACCTGATTATCAAAAATGGCATTGCTACCTTATTCGTTGATTTTATGCAAGGTCTCTTCCAAAGGGACCATACATTATTTTACTGTTGCCTTCCGATTGTCTCATCGAAAAAGGCTAGCGCCGTTCGTACCTATCATGCTTTTGACCTCGCAGATAAGAGCTGAATAAATAACTTTTTGGACTCATTGGACTGGCAGCATCTCTCCTCCATGAACGACGCAGCAAGAATTTGTAACTTCATGTCAGTCGTTTCAAATAACATCCTAGAATTTGTGCCAACCAAAATTGTCAAGCTCTACGCTTCGGAATACGCTGTACCTCACTTTCTTTTTCCAAGACAAAGAACTTGAGAAACCAGTTAAGATATCAATATACTAGTTCTTTACATCTAGGGATTGCAGAGATTTTTGAATAAGAGTCTAAGATTCGTCTTTCACGTGACAGTCGGAGGGAATTTAGCGCACTCAGCGAGTTAAACTCTGCCAAATCTGTTGCTCTATTGTTCCGCCGTTAATCCACCTCTAAACAAGGAGATGAAATACCTCCATTACTAAATGAAACTAAGAACTTCGTTCTCAAAGACTCTGAAAAGGCAGCATTTTTAGACAGTGCCTTGCCGGTGCTTAACAAATATAAATTCTAAATCATCTAACGATGGAAAATTAAGCGATTCAGACGTTTTAGGCATCCTCTTTAAATGTTATCAGTACCATTAATTTCTCCTTAGTACTAATTCGCAAGCAAATAATGCGTCTGAAAAACTTGCACTCTTCGGGAACTGACGGTATTCCAAACTCGGTTATTAAGAGAGTGCCGAGCTTTCCCCAATTGTTAATTCGTATATTCTCAGTTTATCTTGTAAACGGATTCTTTCCTGACTCATGGAAGACATCTATTATTCTTCCTGGCTTCAAGTCGGGATCTCGATCGAACGTAAATAATTATCGAGGCATTAAAAAAAAACCCCGGCTAAAGCAAAACATCGGAAAAAATATTTTTAATCAAATTCTCAACTTTTGCTTAGAAAATAAGCTCTTAAGCGACTCGCAATATTGTTTTCTACCTGGTAGATCATGCGAAGTGTGCCACTTAGCTTTTTTTAACCTCGTCACTTCCCTTCGTAATGAGCAACAGTCAGTGGTTGTGATCTACTTTGACCTGAGCAAAGCCTTTGACAAGGTACCACACAGACTTCTTCTGGTGAAACTGGAAGCCCTCGGCATCCGGTTTCCTCTCTTTGACATCATTGGTTACTTCTTGTCTAACCGCAGCCAGAAGGTATTAGAAGTTAATAGCTATTCGACGCCTCAGCTGATCACGAGTGGTGTTTTTCAAGGCACGGTTCTAGGTCCCCTTCTCTTCATTCTGTTCATAAACGAAGTTTAATCTCCACTCAAAAATTCACAAAATTGTGTTTATGCTGATGATCTCAAGTGCATTTATTCATTTTCTAAAGTCACTGCCAATATTTGCATTGACAAAATCAACACTGATCTACTTATGCTCTGACGTTTGAGCTCTAGTTGGCAGATGTAATTTTCTCCCTCCAAGAGTAGTTTCATGTGTTTTGGCCTCGCCAAACTTCCTGGACCCCTAGTATTTCCAAAAAGTACACTTTTAGAACGATCAACCATAAAAGACTTAGGTCTAAGTTACATGAATACGCTAGCATAATCGCCTCATGCAGATCGAATTTCTGCAAAGGGTGCACAGATATGAGGTTTTATATCACATAATTTCTTCCTTCCAGCGATAAAGTTTAACCTTACAGCATGTTTGTTCTTCCTATCCTAGAATACTACTGTCCCCCTCTTTGGGCTTATGAACACCTCTGACCACTGTAAGATTTAAAAACATGAGAGGGTTTTTACTCGAACACTATTTTCTCTTCCTGGATCCAGTATCTCTTATACGGATAGATGCCAGTTAGCAAACATTAAATTTTTCTGGATTAGAAGATTCGAAGCCGGTCTCTCCTTTTTGTTTCGCCTTAACTATAAGCCAAAGCTCCCACGAATTAACGCTCTCGCTCCCGTAGATTGACCCTATGCCACTCGTAAGTCCTCCGTGATCATTTCACCACCCCTAAGCTCCGCAATTAACCGTTCTCAGTTTTTTGCCTCCAACTATGCTTTCATCTGGAATAATATTTCACTGGAAATTAGGTTGTCGTCCACATTAGCTATTTTCAAAACCAAATTACGCAAACATTTAACTTCGGAAGATAAAAAGTCTTTATTGTCTGTTCCCTTCCCAAACTCTTAACTTTTAGATTTTTAAAAGGGTCCTCCTGGTATTTGAGGCAGCTCCTTTGATTTTATATTGGTCTCTAAAAATATTTCCATCATGCTTTGCAGAATCAATCTTTGTATTCATTTTATCGTACCCTCCTTTTAATCTAGCATTGCCAAATCGTGACAACCTTGATACTTTCCTCCTATTTTGCCACCGTGACGATGTTCTCCAGGTTAAAATGATGATCGAGGCTTGTTTTGATGGTTTCGCCTCGTTGTTGGTGGACTATGCAGTCAGCAAAGTTGTATCTTGCTGATTATCTCGTGACCTCTTTTTACCCTCTTCGTTTCAACCCTGTTTTCAACGATGAGTTCCTCCTCTTTTCACCTCCATTGATGTTTATAAACAGAAGCTCTGACTGTTTGTTTATCTTTCACCCGATAAGAAGCATTCCAAACCCTCATACGTTGTCAGCAACATTGCAATACTATCCCATTGCATCTAGCTATTTATTTTTTAGTGAAGCAGTTTTTTCTTCACGTTTTTGTTAAATTGGGGCTCGCCGAACTCCGCCTCTTATTTAACCGTCAGAGGTTTTTGCTGCTTCTTTTCTAGTTCACCGTATATACCAATGATTGTTGACTATGGTTTTCAAAATGGCAAATCGTTCTAACTTGGATATGCCTACCATATTACCGATTTCTGCTGTTCATGTGGCTGCTCACATATTGCGGTAATTGTAGACTTTATATTTATGTATACCGCAAAACAAAGTTTGTAATGATGGGGCTCTCTGGGTCTTAAATATACAATTTATTTATTTATATTAAATACATCAATTTATGACGTATTGAGACAGAAAGTTATTAACGAAGATTAAGATGCGTATCTACTGACAATCTTGCATCAATTCGAACAATATTCATGTCACTAGCACCACCCATTCAATATTAATAAGTAAAAAATTCTGTGAATCAGTAGAACCACGAGCCTAAACCGAAAGATCTACTTTCTGAAAGACGCACCAAATAGGAGGACGTTGCTCAGAAGTATCTGGGTATTGACTACGCTCTCAACAATGCCATCACTCGACTTCTCGAAAGTAGCAAAAGCTGAAAATTCAAACCTGCATCTCATCAAGGGCGCTTCAGCAAAGTTCGGATAAGAATACTTGGAACGATCGTGCTACCTCGATTAGCATTTACCGTTCGAGCATGCAGGCCGTGGACTGTCAAAGTGTACAGCGCCAGGGGAGGCTTCTAATAATGTTACCAAGGTTCACTGCTTTACGAAATGAGGCTGTACAATTTAAACCACTTTTCTTTGGACTAGTATTAGTTAAATGCCGTCCTGCTACATGCGGTGCGCATAATGCGGGATCACGACTGTTGACATATGTTGCATCTGCATTCGGTGACTTCTTCGAGCCGGTATTCACCACTTGTTTGCGAGGGCATCATTTCAACTTCAGGTACAATCTCAGCACGGAGTTAAGGAGTTTCGTGTGAGGCCAACGTCTGATCGGAGGGTAACCATTGTCTATGTAGATCACGCTTCGATCACCAATATCACCGTTAGGTGATAGAGGGAGAAATGAAAGTGAGTAAAAGTTTCCACCTGTTTTCCTCCGCCATGTCTACTTCAAAAGAACACTGCATTTCATAAAAAGGGATTTCTAAGGCACAACCTACATTTCCCTCAAATAAACTGAACACAACTCTTCTGAATTCTAGACAACCCGCTCGCAGTTCACGCATCGTATCAGCCGAATTTATTCTTCAATGTGTAATAGTTATAAAATTTTGGCTCCCTACATAATCCTTTTTCATGGCTATTGTGAGTTCAAATATGTTACCAACCTTTCCCTTAATTAAACTGAATTGAACTGAACTGTACTTCTATCTATCAGAGAAGTGTTATTTTGTGCAATGGCTGTATGTATTCGCACTTCAACTTGCTGCACACCCTTGGCGGTTGCGTGTCGTTTTTGGAATGAGTATCGAGCCATTCGATGAGAATCCTTCGCCTGACGCCGAGAACTCAGACGGTGAAAATGTCCAGGAGTACATCAGTTCTAGCGTACGCTTTTTTGAAGACGTCAAAAAGGTGCGCAAATCACCGTTCGCACTTCCTGAAACAGTTACCCTCATCGAATGCGAAAACGGGACCAAAGTCTACATAGTTGGTACAGCTCACTTTAGTAGTGAAAGCATTCAGGATGTAAACTATGTAACAATCACCTTTTTTCACTAATCCCGCATTTCAGGTCATTGACCACACTCTGCCTGATTTTGTACTTGTTGAACTGTGTCGCGGCCGAGGACATTCGATGATGATGGATGAAGATGAGATAAGAAAGCAAATAAAGGAAAACAGTATCTTCAGCTTCGTTAAGACGGTAACTTTGCATGGCGGTGTTTTTCCGATGGATTTAAATTCGTCACTATCAAAATTTTGATTTGGGAACATCTAAATAATTGCCTCTCCCCTCTGCATTGGTCGATCCCAATTTTTTTTATTAGGCAGCTCGACGTTATTTAAATAGTTTTGCTATTTAAACTACTTCAGTATCACATTTTTACACCTTAGGTTCGCGATCGCAGTTTTTGTCGTGCTTTCTGTGGTCGAGGTTTCGACGGCATTGTGTCTGTAAATAGCAGTATTCTTTGAAAAGAGCATCATTTTGGTTTCCGATTATCTGTTAAAATTTCGTCGTGGCTTTTTATGTCTACAGTGGCCGAAAACGTCCCGGTTGGAATACACACAGATACGTAAAGCACCTGCGGTCACTCCCAATCTGCGAGAATGCTGAACAGAATACATAAGCACCGCACCAAGTACATGTATACAGAGATCATCCTGAAAAAAGTATCATAATGGCAAGAACGTATAAAGGCTTAAATGAGGTACAATGGAAAATATGGAAGTGGTACATGTACGTAGGTCCCATCTGGAGTGAGGGGCATTCTGTCGTGTCCGTATGATTACCGTCGGGGAGCTCAGCGCTGTGAACAACTGCAGGAGCGGGATGTGAAAGTGCCAACACAGCGCGAACGAGAACAAGATGTTATTTTCGGGGGTGCGGGTCAGTGATATAAAGGAAGGGGCACCGGCATCTTCAGTGGCACTTCATCATGCCTTCCCCCATCCTGGGCCCGCACCAACGTAGTTTTCGTTCACTTACACAACCCATTCGGTTTCTTGGTGCGTTACCGTACGGCCTCCATTTTGTCGTCATTGCATGCATCACCTTTTTACCGTTTTGGTAATAGTGGGTTACAGCTACAAATCATCTCTCGACCAAATGTTTGTCGCATGTTTTCCGACAGCTTTCGTTTTATCCCTTTCTACTCAATTCTCTGGCTTAGTAACTCGCGTTTGGATCACATGCCTGTAAAAATCTTGCGGGCGTCGCAGATCTACATATTAAAAAATCTATTTTACGTGATCTTCGTGTTTCCATTTTTTCGCTACTCTCATCTGTCTTTAACAACATTCATCATACATAATTGTGCTCCATCGCAGTCGGTCGTCCGCAAACCCTTGATCTATGCTGAACCAATAGGCGCGCTAGCCGTGAAGACCGAAGGTGGCGAAGCCAACCTTCGATAGTTCCACTCATTTCTTCTGTCGGTGACCTTGGCACTGCCGCCAGTCAGAGGCAGGTTCTGACAAATTGACGTATCGGCCTATAAGGTCGATGCAACACACGATTAAAGCATTTTAATTGTGTTCCTCGTCAGCTGCACTGTCGTATTTCGTAGACACGATCGAGTATAATCCCGATAACAGAGCAAAATGCCATCGATTGAGTAATATCCTTTGGTGTTTATATTTTGGGCACCGGATCATATCCCACAGGAGAATTATATTGATGGAAACCTTGTATACTTGCAACTTGGTCTTCTGGACACTCGCTGATTCCAAAGGTTTATATGGATTTAAATGACAGTTGAGTGTGTTAGGTTGATCTGATGGTTGGCCTCACCCTATCTTTGTCCACTCGGAAGAAGATTCGACCAGAAACAGCACTGTCCACAAACTCAACTGTTTCACTGCCCACCGAGGTCGCGCAAATATTTTCGACCTAATACTCGGAATCAAGTGGCTCTTTTGAACAGTTTCTTTCCGAACCCAATTCGACTGTCTCCGCATCTCTCTGCGGCACGAGACATTACATTTATTCAGAGAAGGTAGCCCACTCAAGATTCGTATTCCGTTGACTGTCTACTACAGCACAAAGAAGGTTTTTCGGTGTGGTTTGGATACGAATTTGGTTAAAACACGACCGTCCTTAACGCCCGTGATATCGGATCTTAGTGGCCGCAACATCCACACGGACTCCGGTCTTTCATAGAAGACCTATGCCAGAAGGAATAATTTTTATGGTGGGTCACTATGAAGCATGATCGGTTACCGAAGCCCCCAAGGTGTACAGAGGCAGCATCTACCAGGTGTTATTGGGAGCGATGTAGGTGCTTTAGAGTGCAAAGAATGCAGAGTGCCGGTCAAAATACTCTTACTACTGCCAGTAACCCAGATTCGTGGCCGCTCTTCGTGCTGTGTGTGTGTGTAAACCGAAAATGACTATGAAGGCTCAGAAACCCCAAGAGGAGTCGAATTACAATACTTCTTACATAGTCATCTGTCAGCTTTCGCAGAGAAATATGTGACCACATCGCCCCGGTTTGTTAGATCTGCCTCGGCTTTCCTGATTTTGATCCGAAGTCTATGCAACATGTCAGCAGATCCAATTTAAGGGCACTTGTATATTTCAATTAGAAGGCAATTTCCTCTATTAAGTGGCGAGCCGCTGTCACAATGATACTCGGTCGCTAAGACGTAATCAAACTGTTATACGACTCGGGAAGGATCTTATCGAGTTCTTAAGTTGAAAAAATTGTTTCCCTACTGTAATATCTCTTCCAACACTGACACCATCAGCGTATCGTGATTTTCTTCGACAGTCAGATTCGAGGCAAATTTAAGGCAGATTCGAGGACTGACTCGCGCTCAGTACCTGGTGAGCATCTTCCTGTCAACTTAAGCTAAATCGCGTTTGATATCGGGCATTTACTCCCAAGTTCTGTGTGCCACCACGTACATCTGGAGCTCAGAATATCACGGGGTTGACCAATCTTTACGTTGCCGGAAAATCTTGTCCTTACACCACACATCCTGTCTTTGCGACAACATCCGATGAGACCCTAAACACTTCTTTGAGCTGCTCATAGGGCTATATGTCAGTTTGAACGCATTGTTTACTTTGTCTAGGCCACTGAGGTTATTCGCTACTTCTGAACGACAGTCTTCAGAGATAACCGACCGAAGGCCCTTGACAGTAACAGTATCTTACCGACAGTTGATGTCATATTTTTTGCTCAATATATATTTTCGTTAAACACAGTCTGACCCACGAGGAAGCTTTCAAAAAAACCATTCTGGTCTCCGGTATCTTCGCCATACATAGTGTGGCTGTCTAGCAGTGATCTGGCCCAGTATGCTCATACAAGTATTTGAGCTCTGAGTGTGTTCTACAGTGTGGGGTAATAGGCGGCAGCACATGTAACGTGTATAACAGCACCATAAAAAATAAATAGATGTTATCCTCGTTGACATCGGTTTCCACCCCACCGGTGAAACTTCGGCCTGACCCCCTTAGTATGATTACGGTACCACATGCGCCAAAGATCTTAGTGGAAGTATTTACCAGCGCATAGCCTACTGCTGCACTGTGTCTGTTAGGTTCACCTCTAAGGAGCGGGAAGTGTCCACATTGTACTGTGACAAAGGTCGAATGTAGTGTGCAAGTTCCCTTTCCATCTGACCCACCGGCAGAGGTCTGACCGCAGCTCTCCGGGGCGTCTTAGCACGAGTCGAGTTTCACAATTAAAGCAGCCGGTTGGTTTTTCTTGTCCTTAGCTTGTCCTTTGGACAGAGGTCCTGCTAACAAGTTAGTGGAGTCAGTAACAACCCATTTGAGGACGATTTCTGGGGGTCATGCCGTGCAGCCATCGAATTCTGCGATGGATTATTGGGTGGTCGGTCACAAGACATCAACTCTCCTCACCCCGCTAATACCGATGTTGTTGATCCACGACAGTTTAGTTACCAGACTTGAAACTTTAATATTTTACGATTTCCATCGACCCGCTCGTGGGCCCTTCGGATATACAACAGCCACACTAGCAGGCAAGCGCCGTCGTCTCGAAGCTCACAGGACTCTAGTGATTTTCTTTCTGGTGTACTCTGATAATAGCTACGAAGGGCTTAGTTTCTGCTTGTATTTTTTTCATTACTGTACCATCAGCTCGGTGTGTCACACGGACTTCTGCAGTATCTCTTGCTTCGCTTTACCAGTTGCATTATGGACCAAATTGGAATGGCACCTGGTGGCGAATTCCGCGCAGCTTTTAAGAGGGTAGGTCATGTTTGTCCTATGATTAAAGTACTTGTTGCATTTATTATTGTATACCACCTCCCTTTGTCCGCCAACAATTAATTACGAATGGAGGCGAATATGCGAGCCCCAGGGTCTTGATGCAAAAGAATGTGAAGGCACGATCACTGGCACAGTGAGTTTATTAGTCTGAGCTTTCGGACTCGTACGACAGTCCATTATCGGGGACTGTGTAAGGAAAACAACAAGTGACCATTTTTAGTCAAAAAAATAAGGGAGGTGGAAGGATAGTGTCCTTAACAGGACCGAATTCGCGCTACCCAGCTCACGGCGTGCGTTTTGGCCGGGAAGTGGGCCCTACCACCTGATTGCGTGGGCGTAGTGTGTGATAACAAGGGGGGGGATTGATCAGCGTGTCTGTTGATGGAGTTGATGTCAGAATCCCATGCCTCCGGCGGCGCAATTCGTGTTTGAGTATTCGCGAGTTAGGTAGTCATGCTGTCTGGTCTGTATAGTGGCAGGGACAGTAATGGCATGAATTCGGTAATCTACGCCCGATTTCTCACCGGCGTCCAGCCGCTCCTTCTTGTGTATGATTTTGGCACACATGTTAGCTGCGGGCCGAGGATTGATACCCACGCCTAACTTTGTGGCGGTGCGTTCTGCTGCTTCTGACGCAGGTTTTATGTACGTAGATAGTACGAAGATGATGACAGCATTTTAGATTGAAGGCAACTACTTGCAAGCTGTAGATTGGCCGACGGAGTGTGGGTGTCTTTTCGGTACATCGGTTACATGTCTTTTTCCTTGTTGTCCTTTGTGTCCTTTACGCAGCATGCATCTCAGGCAAAGATATTGACAAAATTACCATCTGATTCATACGACTGATCAACCGTCGTAGTTTGACGATGTCCACCTTATGCTCCATGGGAAAGTGGGGCAGGGACGGTGACTTGCGCGTGATTTCGTTTAAAGTGATAGTAGACTTGCGCTGCATCTACCGCACTCTATCCTCCTCCCCCACCTGAGCCCGGTTTCAATACAGAGTCAATAAGACCGGAGGCGGGAGAGGACGCAGGTGAATGGCGTGGCTGGGTCCCCTAAGTCCTAGCCGCCCCTAGGTGTGCCACCACACCTCCATGTTCGGCATTTGTTATGGGAGCGCAACCCGAATAACGCCTGCCGTGCCCTAATGTGGCCCCCGTGTTGGTCCAACGCATCTACCACGTGGTCCGTTTAGGGGGCACATCTGATTCGTACAAACACAGTCAAGAACATATTGTAGTAGAAAAGGGGTGACCGGCAGGTTTATTCTCATACGCACCCTAAAAAACTGCCGAAAGCCCTGTAAACAGCATTATTTCTTTCCGCATGTCTAAAATAACTGCTAATCGATGATTTCGAGACCAAAATAAAGCCTCAAAAGTACTGGTGTTTTCGTTACACCGAAGGCATTACATCTGGCCAATCTCGTGCGTCTTTGCTAAAACGGTGGGATCACTAGCGGCCGCAAGTTTGACATTGTTGGGACAGATTTGAGCATGTAACTCTTACTTTCTTCATCCGGAGATGGACTTCTTATCATTTGAAATTTTGGACTCGAGCAGGAACCCATCATCCCGCCTTGTTAGCTAGGCACAGGGCAGCTCCATTTGCCAGTGAACTTGTGCCGCATGGTGTTTAGGATCGATGTCTCCCGGCCTTAAGCAGCACTTACGCAGTCCTATTGCCAGCCTGCACCATTGTACGTATATCTGCGGCTTTGAGGCCGTGATATTCCCCAGGCTGTGGGTTGGGAACTGCTTTTCGCTTCATCCAAACGGCCTTTGACTCGGTAACCAAATGCTCCCATAGTGTAACCCATGTATCCTATGGGATCAGTTTCTACAGACGACACCAGATTCTTCTCTTCAGCTGGTCCTCAGTATGCTCGATTCGTCTGTCCATTCGTTTGTCTGATTAATCAAGCCCCTTCGCTTATGCGTTCTGTCATTTCGCATGTTTGTATGAGCGACCGATTAAAGAGGCACTGAGTTATAAATATTCGCGGATGGCCGTTGCCTCTGAATTAGCATCGTAAATACTGAAGTTTCTGCGTTGTCTGTCTGGGTCGTGCAGTTTATTTGACCATTTGATTGAGCATTCTTGCTTGTGCGCTCGTGGATGTTTGCTGTTGAGTTTGATGCGTGCGTTGTGTTGATAACCGTCTTGCTTTACTCTTCAATCTCTCACATGACTAGAATGCAGGGGTGGGTAGGTGTCGCTTTCTTCAATGTGAATCGAACATCAGCGAAGGTGCTGTTGGTGAAAATGTGGTAGCACACGTACCGTTCTCCTACCGCATGCGGTCACACCACTAGTTTGTAGTGGCCGAAGGCGACTTTTCTCAACTGACGTAGAAATACCTCTTCACTTAGGCTGCAACGAACGTTCATCCACTTTCCCGTGATCTCCTCATACAGGTGGCCACTTAAACGCGAGACAGTTTCGTGCAGGGCTGTTGTGATGTCATCCACTTGGACTCAGTCACACACGGATTCGCTTCTCTTCGCTCAACCGTTCATTCACACTACCTTGCCCTAACGCGTTTGGACATATCTATGCAGCTGTTTTCCTAGACATTGGGCTCAATGTTTAAAAATAGCCGCAAAATTCTGCATTCTTTATACGTGTGAATAGATTTAATGTTAATGGAGCGACAGAAAGCTCTAAGCTCACAAACTGTCCAGTACACTTTATTAATAAGGAGACTCCAAGGTAACTGAGCGGGCAACTAACCTGCGTGTGTGTGTGCTGCAAGTACCCCCTAAACGGGTCACCTTGACCAACATGGGGGCCACCTCAGGGCACGGCAGGCGTTATTCGGGTTGTGCTCCGATAACAAATGCCAAACATGGGGGGTGTGGTGGCACGCCTAGAGGCTGCTAGGGCCTATGGGCCACGGCCGCGCCATCCACTTGCGCTCTCTCCCATCTCCGGTCTTCTTGACTCTGTCTTGACACCGGGCATAGGTTGGGGAGGAGCAAAGAGTACGGTAAATGCAGCGCAAGTCTACTATCACTTAAAACTAAATCACGCGCAAGTCACCGTCCCTGCACCACAATCCGTGAAGCATATGATGGACCTCGTCGTACTCGACGGTAGAACTGTCGTGCTGCAAACAAAGCCGGGGGAATCGTATCTAAATATTACTTTTTCGTTAATGTATTCACCTCCAACTGGCAAATGAGCTATGCATGTTTCGTCCGTGCATAGTACACCATTTAAATCTTTGACCAATAGTGGTGACGGACTCATCGAAACATTTCAAATAAGGAAAGACGTTCAACCCAGCACAGTTGAGTACTCCATCGTTCATATCTGTGTTGGTGAGCTCCTCACTCGCAACCACTACTGGCTCCGGATTGTGAGTGATTGCATCAATACTATTGTGCTGCTGCTGCACTCGGTCTACGTATCAAGTTATTTTCGCATGAAATCCCCTAAAGAACCACCTGAAATCGGCCTGCGCAAGGGATGCCGACGAGGAAATCGTAAGCTGCCTTTCGATCGCTGGCTGCCTGTCGAATGAGCAAGTACAAGCAGAACGACGGTGATATTCTAGGGAAAGTCCACCGCAATTTTCCGGTTTGGCTACGAATGCCGGCCACAGAGGTAAAGATTTCCGTCACTAGGATATGCGCTCTGTGTGCGTGTGCCTTAACATATTTTCACAGCAGCCTCATCTGAGTAAGGTTACTGGACAGACGGCCGTTCCGTGTTCTGACAAAGTGTTGACGGCAAGCTCGGTCAAGTATCAGCATCAACCTTGCAAGTGCGTGCTTCAGACCCTAAAAGTTGGTCAAATTTTTGAGACGAAGTCCTGATGTTCTGTGAACATGGGAATCGAGTAAACTCGCTTTATTACCATTCCCGGTTGGCAATTCTCTGCCTCGAGTAAGAGGTCGCAATCAGCTACTTTTAACTGTTCCTGTCATAGCTTAGTCACAAGCATTTATTGCACACCCGCACGATGCAAACGTTTCTGAGAATAAGTACCTGTTTTCCTTTCCATCTACAACAGTGACCTTTGACTAATGTCCTTTTTGCATTTTGCTGGCCTTGTAGCCAACAAATACTTAAATGAGAAGAAGTAAACCTTCTCAAACCAACCCTATATTTTCCTTACCTACCCCCTCCCCAACTTTAGGCCGCACAACAGCCGCACTGTCATCTCATTCTTGGAGATCGACCAATCACTGTGACACTGTCCAGGACACTTGATGCTTTTAGCCTTTGGCAGAAAATACGGCTTTTCTGCGCCCTATTATTCAACTTTGAGTCAATATCGTGAGTTTCCCGTTAAGCCCTGCCTTCTTATGTAACACTTCGTTAAGTAGAAGTCGCACGTTGACCTGTCACCTTGTGTCCGACGTCCCTATCTCCCCACCTCTTTATCAACGGTCGTGTGAGTTTTCAAGGAGCCTTAGCATGAGAACCGGGCTCTGCATTTATACGCTTCTATTTGTTGAGAGAGACTAGAACACACTCTTATAACCCTTATTCATCTTTTCAGCTTTCTCGTAACCACTTCCTATGCTCTTAAACACCGTACTGTTCACTCTTAAAGCAAAGCAATTAAGAAATACCGAAAGAAATGTCGAAAATCCGCAAAACGTATCCTAGGAGAAGACCCACGAAGTGGCGAGGAATTACTCTAGTTTAAATTTATTCTGTGCAGAAATAATCCGCCTCCTGACACCGTTTAGCGCCCTTCTACTGTTCTTTCGAATACGAATTGAACGGTAGGTTTGGCCATAAAGATCCTGACCGAACCTTCCAGTCAGCTGTAGTGTTACTGGATCCCTCTTATCTGTTTCCTATACAGTATACAACCTACATCTCAGTAACAGCAAGGGTCCTCGTCGACCGAGGGGGACATAAATGGATATAAGAATTTGTTTTAAAGAACGTGGTAGAATTCAGTTCTAAAATATCCTTTACATCCGGAAACATGTTTTATTTCCCTGTGTGTAGATACTGATGAGCTTTTTACACGAAATTACTCCCTTGAAGTAAAACTTTGTTGCTGTTCTATTTTTTTATAGACCATACGCCTTCAGGTTTAATTGAGTGGCGGTTAAGTGTGTAGATAACTCAATTAGTTGTTTCTATTTCGAGCGCTGTTCACCCCAGAGGCTGGGGGGGGAGATATGTTCAGTCATGAGCCACTATGCGTGTGCCTGTGAATTGCGATTGTATTCTCAGCTAATCAGATCATCAGATCATGTTTAAAAAACGCCGCTCCGCGTTTCATGCGTTCTGGCGCATCCTACAGTATCCCCTTCGTACTCTTTTGGCCTCGGTTTTAGGTCCATATTTGGGATGAGTTGTAATCTTTGCGCTGTGATTTACGCCAGATTCGTCGGTAACTGATGCCGTTTATGTGCGACTATTTTAAAGCTCTTGACTGAGGTGTTGTGCTTTTGAGTCCTATTTGGCCACTATTTAAATTTTTTCTAAAAAATTATTCTGACGATTTTTGAGTGGTCAGCTTACTGTACACGAGTTACACATTTGTGACTTCCTTTTTATTCTCCCTGTCTTTGTTCATGTCCGTCTTCACATTTCCACTTTTAAAAAGCGACGGGTAGGGCTTTTACGATTGCCAAAATCGCTCATTTTGCATTACCCCTCCTACCTTTTTCTGCCCCATCCACCAGTAAAGAGGAAATCGAAGCCATGAAGAAGCACGATCTCTTGGAGGAGCTGTTGAAGAACATGGCTGGCTCTTTCCCGGAACTGTCGCGCGTCATTCTTAAGGAGAGAGACCTCTTTTTGGCTCGTTCCATCTGGGAAGTGTGTGGTTTTCCACAGACTACTCTTGCGCCATCGTCCACTTCCAACGGTGGTGAGGATGAAGACGAACGGTCGGTTGTTCACCGTCGCCAACCACAGCAGCCGCCTCCCGCTTCTTGCCCAGCCACCGACGCTTCCGGAGACGTGCAGGAGGAGGAAAGCGGGGACGCTGTAGATGCCTCCGGTAAAATCCGATGCTGTCCCGAGTGGCCAACGCTGGCACAGCTGCCTCGAGTGGTTGTTGCAGTGGTTGGCATAGGCCATGTCGCTGGCATCCGCGCAGCCTTGCCCCGTGCCGCCACAATCAGCAAGGCTGAACTCTTGGAGTATGTCAATCTTGCTCGCTCCCAGGACTTAATTTTACACCCTTTTCTTTGAGAGACTTGATTTATGTACTGTGCAGATTTCAGTGGAGCCAGCAACTTGGGTTCTGAGAGGCGGTGCTGCCTAATTCTACTTTATTTTAGTAGCGCGCCCATTTTAATAGTCTTCTCCTAACTTATCGGGCCAAATCAGATATGCATATCTAGTTTTTTTTTCAAAGTGCCCTGACATAAGCCTGACCTCAAGCTTTTATCGATGCACATGCGCCTGACCAATCCTTCTAGGTTTTTGCGAAGGGAATCTGAGCATCCGTGCTGGGCTTTTTCCTTGCGATTTTTTCTAATCTACCAAGTATTCTTAAGCACATATTCAAAGTCGATTTTACCGATGTTATATGGAAGACCTTCTGGTGACGGGCAGTCTTCTGTCGCTGGCACCCTACGTTACTTGTTGCCCCGCTGACAGACGTTTCATGCAAACCTGACTGTCCTTTTGCACTCTCATGTGCTTAAAATGCTATGCAGGAGTAAGGGCCTGTTGTATGACTTACTGCAGTCTTATTCTTCGTCCGGACCTTCTATTATCCGCGCCACTTCTAAGGTGACTCCTCGGGCTGTTTGGATGTACGCTATAAACCGATTGGCATAATAATGCCAATGATGGCTGCAAAGCTCCAATTTTTTGACTACCGGCTTAGCATATTCACCAGGTTTATTGTACATTGTTATTTCACCACGACGGATCAGGTATTTTTAGTCTTCCCGGGGCACTCCTTTATAGTCATGCTGAAGTAAACACGTCCCCAAAACGTGTTTTGTCGTTCTTCAGATTGTTGTGACTGTCGTTGTTTTTCGCCGGATTGAAATGGGCCAGTGCCTAATTTCCTAGAAAGCGGGCATCTACTGTCCGGTGCACCACAAGCACTCCTGATTGTACAGTTAGAGCACTGCTACTTAATATCCTAGTTCCTTTCGACTTCTAGCCCGCAATGCTTAGTATCCACGGTTTGTCCTGTGGGAATATATTCATCGCCTCTCTTTCTCTCTGTAACTGGTTTTCTGACGTCACAGAACGTGCGGTTTTCCGTCATTTGAAACCGCCTATCAAATATGGCTTATTTTCTCCTGCTTTTAAGTGGCCTTTCATTTTTCCTTATCGATCGCTCCGATGAATTTTCAGGGTGAAGCCCCCTTCGCGGTCATGGGCCCTGTTTAAATGGACCTCCAAATTCTTTATCTTGTCTTCCCTCGCATACGGTGCTTACTGGTTACTGTACGCGACCTATCGCACCGGTCATTTCTGCTGCGAGCAAGTCATGCATGCCTACTCTCGCCTGGTGACAATTTAGGAAACAGAAGTACCTCCCCCCCCAATGCAACTACCACCGCTGTCACATCTGTGCTAATCTGTCTCTTTTGACCCGTTATTTTCTGCTCTCATTTTGATCACAGTCCTCCACCAACCTTTGTGCGTGGTTGTGGGTTTCCCTCCATCTGCTGACACTAGTCGGTTGTGAAATGCCCTCATTCCTTTCCTCAATCTATCCCAAGATACCGACTATCCAGTTCAATCCGTTTGTGATAACACTTCGAAGCAATCCAATCTAGGACGCCAAGGTTCTTTTTTAATACAATTTTCTCCCTCACTTAACTTTTAAAAAGGAAGATAGGGCTCCAATCCACTGGCAGCCAATTCTGCCACCTGTGTGTTGAGCCTGGGGCATTCTATGCGCAGCTCCGGGGTTGCATGCGCAATAAGCCTGAGGCGCAACGCTGGCTGCGGGCGCAAAACGGAGTGCTTTTCTGTCGTAGTCTGCGTCGCCTCCCGCCCTCGTGGATCGCGACAATTATTGGAGACTCTGTATACCTCAGCCAACACAATCATCAGGCCAAGTTTTTTAGCAGGAGAAAACGGAACACATCAAAATGAGGCATTTATTCTACACGACATACCCAACTGTTGTCTCCGGCAGCAGTGACCGTTGACGAGGCGGAGATTTCTGCTGATAATGCCAGGCCATCTTCGAGGGATTGTAGGGGTGGTATATTGTTTTTATAGGTTTGCAGGGCACGTTAACGAGTCTGGTGTCAAGTCTGCGTGAGATGTGGACAGCTGTGTCTGTAACAGTCGATCGGTGAATGTGGATGATCTTGAAGTGGCAGCACCCTGGGCAAAGGTGTTTTGGCGGAAGGCTACAGCACACCTACGGTCTCACGCCGTGACGACCCCTTGTCAAAATGGCCGCAGACAGTTCTATGTGACCGTTGATTCACAAGCAGGTCTCTTGTGCGCGTGCATGTGGTTCTTATCTAGTCCATGACCTTGACTTCGTCTTTGTTTCGTCTTCGGGTCTACTCGCCAAGTCGGCGGTCGTACATTCGCGTTGGCGGCCGTCGACTAGTTCCCCCATTGTAGTCGCCCTCCTCGCAGGTGCCCTGGAGTCGCCAGACAACGGTTGGTTTCTGGGTAGCGCTGGGACCTTTGAGTGTGCCGCCTTTCGGGTCCGTTCCGAATGGCCCGCAGGATTCAGTCACGACGCCTTCCATACACGGATGCTCACAGGTTGAACTACTCATTTTTCGCACATGCTCTTACATCCTTGTCTCAGTCCGTACCCTTCGTGTTCTTCATACGGGGTCTTAAGTCCATTCATTGATGACAGCGACCATAAGATCCGGAAGCCTATGGGCGTGTACGATATATTAGTTCATTGTCATCGCATTGTGATGCAGAATGTGTTCACTGACCCTACGTAGTATGCTCAGAATGTTATTCCTGTTGAGAAATGTAGTTTGCCGTGGTCCATTGATTAAGCATTTCTGTCGGGTTGTGTGAACCACTGGGTCGGAAGATCTTTGTTTTTGAATTTTATACACCCAGAAATATTTTTTAAAAAAACTAGAATTTTACAGCGAGCGTGCAACCCACTGCATTCGACCGTGTCATCCAGCGGATCCCTCCCCGCTCATGTGGTGGGAGTGCGTAACATCCTGTTGGACCTATGTGATAACTTTTCCCTGGTCCGTGACTTACGCATGTTGCACTCTCACTTAAAATAATCAACAGTTTCGGTACGATGTATCCTCTACGAGCGACATATTCACGAGCTTCACTTGTCGTCTGGCGGGGATAAGGCCGTGGGGTTTTGTATGCGACCGATATCGCATATGCCCCTGCATTCCAGCTTGCATAAAAGACTTTTGGTGGAAGCGAACAGACGACTTCCAGGAAGCAGCTCCGAAGAAGAAGAGGCGAGCACTTGAGCTAATGTTTATTGGCCTGACGTTTCTGATTCTCTCTTGAACCCAACATCAACGACAGTTGCAGAAAAGGGTACTTGGGGCACAAGCTTTTCAGAATTTATAGGACGCGGTTGACAGGCAACCACATGCCTACTACCGCAGGTAGTAGGCGTGTTCATCGCCAGGGGTCGTAGTTGATGCGATCATTGCTTTTTGGTCCGTGCCCGAGTCGTTAATTTACATGATTTCATCACTGTTGTCGATTCATGACGTGACAATTTTCTTGTTGTGGACCTATCTACT
The DNA here is from genome assembly GCA_017591395.1 of Schistocephalus solidus. NCBI lineage: Eukaryota > Metazoa > Platyhelminthes > Cestoda > Diphyllobothriidea > Diphyllobothriidae > Schistocephalus > Schistocephalus solidus. Next base: position 27,136 of record WEDG01004281.1, read on the forward strand.
TTTTGGCAACTCGAGTGCTCTAATGTGGGTATTCAAGAATTAGTTGCATGGCGGCAGGTGGCATTCAGAACAACCGTCAGGTAAGCACTGCAATTTGTGAGAGGGTTGAACCGAGACAAACGTCTTAAGAATCTTTCGGATATGCTACATTTTAATTGGTTCATGGCATGTTGGCTTTTTCGACCTAACCTTCCTCATCACCCTGTCGGTAACAGATTGGCCTGTGTCCTAACACCTTTGGATAAGCTTCTTATCTGTGCTCGGGAGCGAACACTGCGTCTTGGAAGTGGGATATTTCATGTTGTTTTACGCTAGCTCCAAGCCTCAGTCACAAGTTAATCCTTTTAATGACCGGATTCCCCTAATGGACCCGGTGAAGGCGGTACCACCTTCGAATGTTATGTACTTGCCAAGGGATAACATACCGACGGTGGCCATCAGGACGTTCCGCGCAAGTTTCGTAGCGAAGACAAATTGATTTGCGTTTTCATTTTTTTTCCTGACAGGGCTGTTTATTATTGACCGTACCGTTAAGTAGAAAACAGGCCACGTTGTAGGTTCGCTTTGTCGGCGCGGGCCCTATTGACTCACGATGCGTGTTAATCTGGATGTGCAAAATCCAAGCTAGCCAAGAATTTCTGTCATACATGAGAGCTGTATGGGGCACGTGGATACGCAAGTCCTCGTGTGCGTCAGTTGTTGCGCCTAATTCAGAAAACGAAGCTGTGATCGCTGGAGCAAGAATTTGATTGACCTGGCGTTTCGGATGCTCACTCAAACACATCAGAGACAGCGGCAGATACGGGTTATAGAGGTAGAGGATGAGCAGCGTTTATATTACTTAGTGGCCACGCAACCAAATGGTGCTACAATTAGCTGGAGGTTGTAATTGATGCGATGATACCTTGGAAGTCTGAGTCGTCAATGGTCGTGATTTAATCCTCCATGCTGGATGTGAGCGTGATACTGACCCGGAAATTCGGTCCACTGCCATTGGAGGTGTTCTTCGCCCTGGGTCCTCCCCACGTGACTCATTTCCCATCCTCATGTGGTCAGGCGATCGCATCTGAACGTAAGCAGGGGAACGAGTCACGTGGGAAGGACGTGGGGGACGAACACCTCCAATGCAGTGGGCCAAATTGCCGGGTCATTATCACGCCCACATCCAAGGCCATTGATGACTTGGATGACCAAGCTATCATCGCATCAATCACGAACCCCAGTGGTGATCGAGAGGGCTGCTAATTGTAGTACCATTGGTTGCGTGCCCACTAAATCCTATAAATACTGTTCAGCTTGTGCCTCTATCCGCCACTGTCTCTGATAGTGTGTGCGAGTGAGAATCCGAACCTTCAGGCCAATAGCTCAGCTCTTTTCAGTATGTCACTGTTTTGTGATCTCAGCCTCCCAGCTAAAAATCGGGTACATTCCGTGAATACCAGGTGGGGTGTGGCACACGAAGATGGCTTGCTTGGTTTTTGCCAGTCACCTTGTCCGAGTTCGCCTCCGACCGCCCTCACACTGTTTTGCCAGTAAAGCTAGGTGCTGTTAAAGTCCACCTCAGTGTACATTTATTCACACGCAAATCACTGCCCTGCTCCCACCCTGATTTGTGGTACACGGTGAACGTCGTCGTTCGTGAAGGTTGAATTTGCCAAATTAATCGAGATGCTTGGCCCTCGTGTAAACTTAGCTTGAGCTGTTACAGCAAGTTGCCTAATTCACAGAGTCATTATCGTCACTTCGTACTTATTCTTGTTATCCCTTAGCCCCAGGCTTGTTCGGTATTTTTATCAGGTGTGATGGGCATAGAGGGAAGCCACCATTGTCTGGTGAAAGACAAATATCGCGACGTGGCGGTGGCTTTCCTAGACCCAAATAGGATTGATGTATGGCTGGTTCGGGTAGTTAGAGCCATAAGGGATGGCGATTGTACACTCTCAGAATATCCTGAAAATCCCAATGCAATGTGTGTAGCTAGTTGCGCTCGAGAATTTACGACAGTGTGAAGTGATTATAGTGGTGCGCTCCTTGTGTAGGATGTACTTAAACTGCGTTCATTGTCCCGGAACCTTTGCGTACTGTTGTAACTTTTCTCACTGCTGTAAGACGCTGTGGTCTCCTGTTGTCCATGCAATGACGACACTTTGACCGCCGATTACGACGAGGTCCACCGTATGCTCCACGGGCTGGCCTACCCGTCTTCGCGCGCGACAGCATGATCTGGCCCCTGTTACGCACACACCAGATTTCACTAAATCAGGGGATATGGAGGAGCCATTGCCGTCTGACTCCCAGTCCACTGGTTAGCCACTCGACACAGCACATACACTGGGCCGACGTGGTCTGCAGTAAGCGTCAGATGGGCAGCCTTCCAAGCCACCGTTTCTAGAAAACCGTGATATTCTCAGGTACGTAATGATGATGTCGAGGGTGTTGTCTAAGTATTGGTGTAGGTAGTGTGCACTGAGGTGGCTTAGCCTCCGGTGGTTTACTGCAGGTTGTTGTGGAGGCTCATGTGGTGTGTAAATGTGCGGGAGCAGTGAGGGCAGTTTAGGCGGGCGCGTCGACTCTATGTCGGAGCTCCAGGCACTGGTTCACCAGCCTCCGTGCGATGGATTCGCAGGTGACCGACCAGGCCGATGCGTGAATTAAAGTTGCGGGTGCAGTGTGGGAAGGAGAAATCGGGAGAGGCTGGGGGGTTGTCATTCATAGTAGTGGTGGTGACAGGAGCTGAGGATGTGCATGGGGTATCGGTGTTGTCGACATTGCGGTGAATTCCGCTGTCATGGATGCGCATGTGACCGAATAGGTCCATTCGATGAGTGAATGTGCGAGGGCAATGGAGGTGGCAAGCTCTGCTGTGTGTTGGTGATCCAGACACTGGTTCACCAGTCTCTCTCCGATGGATTCGCAAGTGACCGACAAGACCGATGCGTGAGATGAATGTGCGGTCGCATTGAGGACAGTTTAGGAGAGATTCCCCATCGCTGATGGTGGTGGTGGTGCTGACGGCGGCGGTAGTCGGGGTAACAGGTGATGAGTATTGCAATGTGGTCTCTATGATGGTGGGAGTAATGGAATTGATGCCAGGAGTGAGGGTGGGGGAGTCCGAAGGAGGGTTTGGCAGAATTTGACGTAGAAGTTGGAATTGTCGGATTGTTGGTGCATTGCGTCCGGAGATGTCCTTCCAGGTCGATTCGAGCGCGGAAGATTCGTTGACAGTGCGGGCGTGTTAGAAGGGCCTGGGCGTCGACGATGTTGGTTCGGGGCGCTGGTAACTTTCGTGCCGCTCTTTCGGCCTTGGCGGCGCCGATCCGGTTGGCCCCATAGATTGCTGAACCAGTCTTCACGGATCTTCTCCATGCCGGACTATCCTGGGCGAGGTCCTCCCAGGTCGCCGGGTTGATTTGCAGTTGCTTCAGAGATTTCTTTAAAGTGTCCTTTTAGCGTCGTTTGTGACCCACCAGTCGATGAGCACCCGTAGCGACAGCTCCGTATAAAAGTCGTTTGGGTAGTCGCTCGTCGTCCATTCTTACCTGGTGGCCGCTCCATCGCAGTTGCACTTGCCTCAGCATGGCGTGGATGATGAGGATTCCGGTCCGCTCTAGGACTTCCGTGTCCGGGATTCTGTCTTGCCATCTCAGCTTCAGTATTCTGCGGAGGCAGCTGAGATGGAAGTGATTTAACTTCCTAGCTTGGTTCGAATAGACGGTCCAAGTCTCCGCTCCGTAAAGAAGTGTCGTCAAGACGATGGCCTTGTACATCTTCAGTTTGGTGTTCAGGTGAATACCGTGGCGATTCCACACGGAGGCCTGCAGCCGGCCGAAGGCTTGAATAGCTTTGGAGATCCGTTGGGCAACCTCGTCATCGATTCTCGTGTTGCGCGACATCGTGCTTCCTAGATAAGCGAAGGTTTCCACGTTTTTGAGTTGAGCACCGTTGACATTGATTCGAGGAGCATTGTATTCCGTGCTGGGTGGCGGCTGGTGCATGACAACCGTTTTGGCTGTACTGATTGTTAATCCGAAATCGGCGCAGCCTTCGGCGAAGAGGTCCATGCTCCGTTGCATGTCCTCCTCCGTCACGGTGTTAAAGGGCGCAGTCGTCCGCGAAGAGCAAGTCATGGACTGTAGTCGTAGACACGCGCGTTGGAGCCTGCATACGCCGACTGTTGAGAAGGTGCCCGTCAGTTCTGTAGGCGATGCGGATACCAGGCTTCTCATCACGATAGGCGTCCATCAGCATAGCCGAGAACATGAGACTGAAGAGGGTGGGGGCCAGTACGCAGCCCTGCTTCACTCCGTGGGTTACTGCGAATGCTTCGGATACCGTCCCGTTGTCAGTGACGCGCGCCATCATCCCGTCATGAAGCTGACGCACCATGTGCGTGAACCGCTCAGGACAACCAAATTTCTGCATGACTTTCCACAGTCCGTCACGATTCACCGTGTCCAGAAAGGCTTTCGTTAGATCCACGAAGGTAGTGTATAGGTGAGTTCGCATATCCTGACACTTCTCTTGTAGCTGGCGGGCGGCAAAGATCATATCGGTTGTTCCGCGGTGCCGGCGGAAGCCACATTGGCTTTCCGGGAGCAGGCCCTGCTCTAGGTGACCGTTAAGACGATTGAGAAGGATACGGGTGAAGATCTTCCCGGCGATGTTGAGCAACGAGATGCCTCTGTGGTTATCACAGAGTTGCCGGTTGCCCTTCCGTTTGTAGAGATGGACGATGGTCGCGTCTTTGAACTCCTGAGGAACTTGTCCTTGGCGCCACATCTCCTGGAAGAGTGTTGTGAGTTCTGCCATCAGCCGGGGCCCACCGTGCTTGTAGACTTCCGGTGGGATTGCGTCGGATCCCGGTGCTTTACCGCTGGAAATCTGCTGCACGGCCCGGATGGTTTCTGGTAGGGAAGGCGGCAGATCCAGGTCATTGTTCGTGTCCACTTGAGGGAGCCGGTCAATGGCAGCATCGGAGATGGCTGATGAGCAATTGAGGACATTTCTGAAGTGCTCGGCCCAGCGCTTCAGAATTTGCGGTTTCTCTGTCAGCAGTGTTGTGCCGTCAGAGCTAAGCAGCGGTGCAGACCCCTTGATAAACGGGCCGTAGATGGCCTTGATGGCTTTGAAAAAGTTTTTCATTTCATTGCGGTCCGCATACCCCTGTATTTCCTCAGCCTTTCGGATCATCCAGGCATCCTGCATCTCCCGCAGTCGTTGTTGTACAGGGCGCCGGCATCTGAAGAAGGCTGCTTTGGTGGCGTCAGTCCGAAGGTCCATGTAGGCTTTGTGTAGCCCATTCTTCTCCGCGAGTAAGTTGCTGATGTCGGCGTCATTGTCGTCAAACCAGTCCTTGTGTCGACGGCGTGCGCGTCCGAGAACATCGAGGGTGGTGGACTGGATGACATTTCGCAGTTGACACCATCGTGTCTTCACGGTAGCGTTATCATCTGCAGTATGCAGGTCCTCCAGTTTCCCGGTTATTTGGTTGCTGAAATCAAAACAGTGAGCAGACAAATTTAATAAAAGAGTATTTAACTTACATGGTGGCCCTTTACCTTGGGGCCTTCGTCGGGGTTGCAGTCGGAGCCTCATCTGGGAGATGAAGAGGTGGTGATTTGTCCAACCATCGGCATCGCGGATCGCCTTGGTTACCAGCACGTCCTGTCGATCTCGCCTCCGGACGAGAACATAGTCCAGCAGATGCCAGCGCCGCGACCGAGGGTGCATCCACGTGGCCTTCTCCCGCTTCGGAAGGCGGAAGAAGGTGTTGGACAGCAGGAGACGGTGTTCCGCACACGTGCGCAGAAGAAGGAGGCCGTTATCGTTACAGCTACCGAGACCGTGGGGACCCAGCACTCCCTGCCAGGCAGCGTGGTCCGTCCCGACGCGGGCATTGAAGTCACCAAGGACAATTAACTTGTCCTCTTTCGGCACAGTCGCCAGCAAGGCGTGCAGGTCCTCATAGAATTTGTCTTTCGCCGCATCAGAGCTCGTCATTGGGGGAGCGTAGGCGCTGATGATGGTGGCGAACTGGTCCCCCCGAAGAGGCAGGCGGAGGCTCATCAGGCGATCATTGATACCCTGCGGCAGACAGGGCAGACGTCCCACGATGTCGTTACGGATGGCAAAGGCAACACCAGCGTCGCGTCGCTCTGCCTTTGGCCGGCCGCTCCAGAAGAAAGTGTAGCCGGCACCCACCTCCTCCAGCTGACCCTGCTCAGAGAATCGGGTCTCGTTGAGAGCAGTAATGTCCACCTTGTAGCGCGCCAGTTCCTGAGCGACTAGCACTGTCCTCCGTTCCGGCCGGTTGCTCCTAGGATTGTCTAAAAGGGAACGAACATTCCAGGCTGCTAGTGTGAGTGGACTCACCCGAGCAGCCTGGAGTGTATGGCGAGGGGGATAGGGACGGGGGTATTGTTGTTTGTTTGAGTTTTACGACCGCGTAGTTTTCGATCTGCGAGCCGCGGCCGACTGCAGAAGACGTGAGACCCAGCACTTTTTTAGGGCACATTTTCTAGCCCCTTCCTCCGCGAGGAGGCAAGCAGTGCTGTTCTCAAATAGGGCTGCTTGGACATCCCAGACGGCTGCCGAACTCCACTATGGGTCACGGATTTGTTTTAGTGGGAGAACGACCCGAGTTAGTCTGGGCCGCCTACGGGGTTGCTGTCGCCCCCACCGTAGGACTTTTTGAGAGGGGGTAAGTGGGAAGTTCGGGAGTCAGACATACCGGGTTTGGAGGCACACACAACACCGGAGACCCTCACCTTGTTTAGCCCGCCGGTCGTGACGGTTGCCCGGTGTGTGGCCGCTGGGAAGAACCCCACTTCGAGGAGCCACAGGTGAGAGTTGGGTACCAGTTAGAGGCGGCCACAGGAGCATTCACCACCTGTACGAGACAAATGGAGCGACCAAATGCAAGTTGTGTGGTGCTGCCCCTTACTAGTACCCCTACACCCCCAGTGCTTATGTAAGCATTTTTTTTCAGTTCTTATGTAAGCCTTAAAAATTTCCGGTTGGCCATTTGCGATGCCCCAGTTGCCACATATCTCCTTGTAACTAAAATCCGTTCTCTGCGATTGCGAATGCTGAACTGTGTGCGTGGAACGCGAACGAAAACTGCGAGTTGATATTTGATGCCCGAAATAGAGCATCTGAACGATGCACAGGAAGTTTGCCTCCTAATGGAGAGTCTGCGACAACAACAAATAAAAATGATTGAGGAGGTTTGGACATGTCCTATTCATCTGCTCATCTGTCTTTTATACTACTGGCCGCTGTGCGGCTGCTGGCGGGGCTCGATAGTGAGCTCCATTAGCGATCGGTGAGCTTCCATCAACGAATGCAGTCAATATTCCCAATTAAAACCGGCCAGCCATCGAGTCCGTTCTTCAATGGTTAGAGCGTTGGACTTATAATCCACAGGTCGCGGATTCGAGCCTCGGGTGGAGCACCACCTGAGGTTGGTGTATGACTGATGACGGCTAATGAGCCAAAAATGACCATTCCAGTTTCCCTTGTCTTTGTTGGCATTGTTCATCTGCCTTTACTGCTAGTAGCCGCTGTGCGGTTCCTGGCGGGGCTCGAGAATGAGCCCAAAGGCAGAGCGGGACGAGTGAGTTCTGTTAGCGATCGGTGAGCAGTCTCCTCCATTCCTTTTGAAGCTTGAATCACTGTCTGGCGTGACGTCATATGGACTTGCTCGAAGTTAACTTGATCATCTGCTCCACTTCAAATTCTATAAACTCACAGCTTGTTTAATTAGTCCAGTATGTTAGCGCTTGACAGAAAGTTTGAAGCTATCTTTCTCAAAGTTAATTAAATACCTTTTCGGCTATACGTAACTGTACTTAATGGGTCCGCATGTGGTGTAGGCATAGGCTTCGAACATAAGAGAGGAAAGTAATCGTGCACTGCTTACTTAAAAAGTCACATGAACTGGTTATGTTTAAAGACGCCTGAAAGTTGGTTAGGAAAAGACAAAATCGAGGATCGGAAATCCCGTTGAAAGGTAGTCTTAAGTCAGCATTTTAGGCAACGACTTTCTCCTGCTAAAATTCGTGAACTAGGATCTAGGAGCGAAGAGCTCTGTAGGCTGAATTCTTGGATAAACTGATCTTTTAAATTACTGGAAGGCTTGTCCATTATTAAAATCGGAACTGGTGAAGAAGTAGAAAAGCTTTATTTGGAAGCGAATATGTCAGAAGCAACGGAACGTATAGCTGCAGAGTTTGGCTTGGGTATCGTCCATTGTCCGACAGCTACCATGCATACCCGAATCATGCAAATGACGGACCGACTCGACGTAAGTCAGCAAGCTGGTTTTGTTTATCAAATACCATGTGGTGACTGTTCTCGTCATTTTACAGGGTAGCCCCGACGACGACTTAACTCGCTACTAATGGAGCACGAACGGGCAGCGTGGAGTGGCGACCCAATAGAGGAAGGCCACGAATTAAGCTTCGTGAGTACGCTGAGCCGGCAGTAAGACGGGGGGAAAAAATGCTGGATGTGCAGGTGTCTGACACCAGCTCCATCCATGGACGCATTCATATGTCTCCCACTGTTGTCACGCGCTTCGTTCGTGTGGCCAAGAGTAACGGCCCTGTCAAGAACATCGTCCGCCTCCATCCATATCTCCCCCCTTCTCCCCCCCCCTTCCTCCCCCATCCCCCTCCTCCCCCTTCCTCCCCCTTCCTTCCTCTTTGTTAGGCTACAAAAGGCGTTTATTGGTTTTTGCGTTCTCACAGTCTCTGATGATGGCCTTCTGTACGAGGCCGAAAGATGAGACCACTAAATGTACGGTCCCGGTAATGGCGCATTTATTTGCGAAACTTAAGTTGCTTGCCTTGCCAAATGGTTTGATTACGTTTAATTGCTGATGTTGTCCTGGTTGTCCGCGGCTGCCTAGTGTTTGCGATGTCTGGGAGAATCTGTTTTCTCTTATCGGCAGTCAAAGATGCTTAGGCAAATAGGAGGTTTTGACTCGCTTGATCTGGTTTCTCGTGGGTTGCTGCTGGAAGTTGAACCGTTACGCGCCAACTCTTATCTATTTACTGCCGATAATTTTATCTGAGGGATAAAACTTTTTCGAATTTTTTGTCTCCGACTCAAATCAAATCGTCGCTTGAAATCCCCAGATAATACGTAGATCGGCGGCAAGTTTTCCACATCAGTGTAACGAGTTACGATCTAGAGTAGATGTGGTGTTTTGTTCAATATTAACCGAAATTTTGTAATGTGGTTTAGTTTCGAAAATAGTACTCAAGTAAACTTTCAATATTTATTGTCCTGTGGCATAATCCCAAGATATTTTAGTCAAGACAGGATATCGGATTTCGAACGAGCTTCTTTCCGACAGTCTGCAGAACACCAATCTGTAAAAATGCTTGTTTAATTAGTCACAACTTTTTTCATTGCTTTTCCATACCCTCCTAGATTCGAATATATTTTATACAAAACTGACATTAAATTTGCTATCTTGTACTCATTTGGTAGCAAAATACATTGTCTTTAAACTTTTATATTTGAAAGAAGCGTATCTTTCTGTTCTAAAAAACGGTTGCAATTACCGAATAATTTTGAACCAGATCTGCCGCTACGATTGTGCTTACGCTTTACAAACTGCATGCTCTGTACATTCCATCTAAAGAAAATTGCACATTTCCCTAGGTCATGAAATGTCAACCGAAATTCTGAAATTCCTTTTTGATTCAGACAAATCACTTACGTAGGGTCATCGCATTGATTACCGATCAGCCTCATCCCAAGATATTTCAATCACAATAGGATGCTGGCTTTTGAAATGGGCTTCTTTCTGATCGCCTGCAAATGCCTACTTAAGTAGTATGCAATTCGCTCATTGCTTTTCGATGTTTCTAGTAATTCAAATATATTTTATAGAAGTTACGTATAAAAATATTATTTTTTTCTACTCCTTTGATAGCAAATTACGTCTTCTTAAAATATTATACTTGAAGAAAGGGTATCCTTCGGTTTTTAAAAAATTTCAAATTATGAGATTTTTAAAGATCTTGAAATGTTCACCCATAATACATGGTATCCGTCAATTTATTAATGTTGTCTACCTTGTATACAACACGATGCAATTTCATTACAACATTTTATGATGACTCTGTGTCCTCTTATTCCTACAGTAAACAAATTTGCGATTTTTCCTTACACAGAATGTATACGGCATATAGTGTGGAAGCCGTGAGTTCAAGTGTAACGGCTGGTAGGGTTTAAAATTATTCAGCAATTTCGAAACTTTTTAAAAACCGAAGGATATACTTTCTACAAGCATACAATTTCAAGAAGACGTAATTTGCTATAACGAGTAAAAGAAATAGCATGTTTATGCGTGCTTTCTATAAAATGTATTTGAATTACTACGAGCATCGAAAAGCAATGATAGAATTGTATGCTACTTAAGTAGCCATTTTTTACAGAGTATAATTTTCGCAGGTGGTTAGAAAGAAGCTCGTTCGAAAGCGGGCATCCTACCGTGACCGAAATTTCTTGGGATTAGACTGCGTGCTAGTCAATACGGTGACCCTGCTTTAGTAACTTGTTTGAAGCAAACACGCATTTCAAATTTCAGTTGACATAAATAAGAAAGACGTCACATATTGCTTACAAATTGTGCACTGGATGTGGAGCATGTTTTACACTTTATAAGCAACATTAATAAATTGATGTTGCATGAGGGTAAATTTCGTGGTCTTAAAAACCTAGAAACTTTCGAAAAGCTGCCAGAGTTCCTGTCTTCCAATAAAACACTTTTAAATAGATGCCATTTTCTACCAAATGAGTATAAGAAAAAGGCATTTTAATTTCTGAAGGCGTGGAAAGTCAATTGGAAAAATAATGGCTACTTAAGTATGCATTTTTTGCAGTGCAATTTTTCACAGGTGGCCCGAAATTCCTTAACTGAAAACTCGAACAGAAAGCGGCGTCGTGATTAATATTACAACTCTTACTTAAATAATATTTTTGAATTGAAAATAAATTTCAGAATTTTGATTGACATTTCATTAGATCGAAGATATACTGTACTGCCTACTCTGATGGACTATTTTGGGTTGCCAACCCCTTCTTCCCAGTCAGTGACAAACATTAACTATTTTTCGAGCAGCTGAAAGGACAGACTACACCCCAAAGTTTTTGAAAAGCCAATGTCTATGCAAATAAATGCAACTATTTAGGATAGGGGTGAAAAATATTGGCACAACTGTGAGTAGATAAGCGGGTGGAGCACGGTAGTAGCAGAGTGCAGACACAGTGCAGTTGTTTAAAGAGATTTGGTTTTATGGAGGCTGCCTGTAGAAGGTTTATCTGCGAAGGAGCTCCCTAAACTAGCCAATGAGTGGAATGTGACCAAGTAAATTTATGCCGTTCGAGGTAGTACGTATTCCCTCAGTGTAATAATACTGTTCTGCACTCGTACACTAGGTGGCGGAAATAATGAGTTACTAACCAAAAATATACGATTTCATTTTTATGAATAGGAGATACCTTAAGCAAGTGTGCAATGCTGTTTGTTGCGCAAAATATTTCCAATTTATATATGCCGGAATGGTCGCTTCTGCATGCATGCCTTTTCAACCACCGGGAAGATTAAGCCCACCAAAATGACTACTTATAAACATGCAATTTTTCCATTTCTGTGGATGGCTCTTTAGGGTTTATTGTATTTTATGGAAAGTGCGCACAAATTTCTTCAGGCTGACTTTATAGAGAATGACATTTTAATTGAATTATGGGCTTCAGAAAGAGTATCCTTCAGCGTACAATTATTGGAAATTTGAAAATCGTTAGTGTTTCTGGAGTAACGTCGCACTGGTCATTTTACCAATTCTGTGTTTAGATAACATCACAGATTCACGTCTAATGCAACATTTTATGGACACTGGGTGGTCTTATACCAAAGACTTAAAAGGGGTGGCGTGTTTTGCTTCAATTATAAGTATATGGCACGGAGAATTATTTCCTCACATGGATTTCGGGTCACCGACTCCATTGTAGAAAATCAGACTGGTCTCTGTCTGGTGACATGAAAACGCAATAAATGACCACCAGATCGACACTTTTCTCCACCGCTGGTTGAAATCAAAGACGGGATTTTGAAAATAATGGTATATGAGACATTCGCAGCTTCCCTAATGGGCCTGTGTCCAACTATCTACCGAAATGGGTACTATCTCCATTTACTTCTCTTAGCGCGTGTGGAGATGCCGCCTGATATTATCTTTCAAAAGTCGATATAATCAACAAAACTACTACCTAAAAAGGCATGAAAATTTTAAGTGATGCTGCTAAGGAATGCTTGTCGCATTCATGTTGGCTGACAATGTCTGCATCTCCGCATGCTTCGCCTACCATCATATTGGAAGCCTTGCGATATTTTCCGTAGTTCTTACATTTGTGTCAAGCGATTTCCTAATGGCTGGAGTTATTATTCAAAGTGAGGGTTTCGAAGAAAAATTCCTTGTTAAACAAGGAACCATGGCCGAATGCACCACGTGAAAACTTAAATCTGCGGCACTCGTAACTACTTTTTTCTGAAAAATATGCTTTTTTCCTGGACGTTTGTGTGAAGATATAGACATTTCCACTATTTGCGTATGCATGTATGTCTATAATAATACAAGGATATTTCACAACGGTCAAGTATCTGAATGAGTTCTCGATTATGTCTATCCCCCTCCATTCCGGGCTAATGGCTACGAAGTCTTTCCATCGCATACACAGTGGTTCCCAGTATATGTCTTGCCACACATCGGCATATCAACTGTCCACCTAATATTTATAGAGGTGTAGACAGAAAATCATTATTGACAAGGAGAAGGGAGATTGGACTTCTTATTTCTGGCTCATTAACAGTCATCAGCCACCCATTTTCTCTCTCATTTTCGATTCTGGCAAACCTTTTGCCAAAAAATTGCATGATACTTCCAAAATAAAGCGTATTACTCTGCCTTTGGTCAGCTTGCTTTACCAAATTTTCAGTCAAGAGACAAGTTCGGCAAACGTGAGAACTCGAAAACATGTGCGGAAAGATTTTGATGGGAATTAGACTTTGAAAAATAGAAACTTTATTAATCATTTGATTGGAAGCCTTTAAAGGTGATGGTAAAGGCTCTGAAGTAGATAATTTTAATTTTACCTGAAATGTCACTGTCTTCTGGTGTTTTAAAAGCGGAAATAAGATCCTGAGAAATTATTAAAATGGATGTGCAGAGAACAAGTGGGCAGGATAAGGACAGTTCTTTTATCGGCGAATATTTTTCTTTTTTCTGAGTTTTGGACCAGGTGCCAACTTGCAGATAGCATCGTAGGTATCCTGGTTAAGTAGGTGGCTAACTCGAAGACCGATCTTAGGCAGCCGGTTGTCAATGCGGCCCAGTACACCTTCAAGGAGTATTCGACCACCAACTTGACCAATCTCGTTGCCGAAAAGGTCGATCTCCTGGAGGTCTTCGAGTTTTTTATGATCCTAGCATAAAATATTTAGAAGCAAGTCAGATATTCGTTTACTACTAAAATTATTTGCACAATTAGAAAATGACAATAAACTATAAAAATTATTTTTTTTCCTGCTCACCTATATTTTCATGTCTTGGGCTTTATATATTTGCCTCTTTGCATATGCTCTTCCCGATGAACATTTTAAGATTTACAGTCACTGAATGCGCCTAAACTGGAGCTAAATTCTTTTTGGGCTTCGCATAACCAATGTCCCTCCCAAAAGGGTTGTTCTGTTCTTTTGCTATTTCCTCATCGACTTTTAAATACTCTTAGTACTTAGTTCGGTATCATTCATTATCAGGCCCAAATGTCTAACAAACATAATTCAGCCCACCGAATCATTTTATTTGTAAATGATGGAATGACTTATTCTCAATTGGCTCACATACACAAACGGATTACTAGTGATTTAACGCTGAATGCCAATTTGGACTGTCAGAGCTCAATCCCTGACACCGCAAACTGGCGGAACTGTTTCATTTATAATGTTTTAACCACATAAAACAAAAATTAAGTGACTTATATGTTTACGTTGACGTTGGAATCACTTGATTGATGAAAGTTTTGTTTGTTAATGGAGAAGATGGCTATATTTTGAGCAACTAAAGATTCCAATTTGTGTAATCTGTTAATGGCGTGTTTTTTAGTAAGAATTGTGTAGCAAATGCCCTTTTAAGAAAAATATAACATTACAGTAATGTGTCACACAATTAAACCAAGTACAATCACAAAAAAGTCTTCCAGAATACTCGTGGTATACCCATATCATCTCTCAGTTTTTTAATCGTCTTATTTGTCCATGTAAAGTGCAAGCACATTTTACAACACAGATAACATTATTTTCTTTTTAATGTGCTAAAAGCAAATTTACATGCTCTCTATAAACAGTACAATTAAAAGATAACAATGCTGGAAGTTATTTGTTTCTATTCATTTAAATCGATTGTTTTTGAAAAAAACTCGTAATTGCTTACTCCTTGATCAGCTGCATGCAACGGACGGGAGCGAAATTCCCTCCACGACCCATGTGATTGATACCGTTCTCGGAAAGATGCAAGTGGCTTATCTGTGGACCAGAAGGAGGCATTTTCCTTTTCTTTTTGCCGCCCTTTTTTTCGTCCTTGCCTAACGATGCAACCGTGAAATAGTCATTATGTAATGGCTGTTGCTACTGCTTATATTTCAGTAGATATATATGTTTGAATTAATATACCATGAACAACGAGTAAAGTAATGCATACCAGCAGAGGCAGGGAGGCCTGAGTGGCCCTTTCCTGCTTAGTGGCATTCGTCAACTTTTCTAAACCAACTATACACATACGGCATTTGAATCTGATCTAACAGCCTCAGTGCAAACCTAAGTCGAGCGCTCTGCCATCGAGAAAGCCAACACCAGATGAAGCCAGCAGCCGTGGACGCTGCTTATCCATTCTATTGCCACCCACGGAAAGATAATTGCGTGCTTATCTTTTCGTAGAATTTACAGCAAATAGTTGTCACACACCTAATAAAAATATCGGGCTGACTGGCCCAATCCCTGAAAAGCGATTCAGCCTGTTCTGTAATTCCAAACTCTTAAACAACTAATGCGGATAGATATCTGAATGGCAAGTCCAAGTGATACTTGTTCACATTAATAAAGTGTGGTTTATCATGTATGCACGCAAGACTCTGCCCAAAATTTGTGAGATTTGATGTCTGGGTGAGACATAAAAACTCTTAATAAGTTTTCTGATGTTCGAGCAGCTAATAGTAACTTGGTGCGATAAATAGGGTGTGTTTCTCCCACAAAACAACCGATAACCTGAAGAAAATGGCAAAGAACTGTAATTTAAGATGTGTGGTAGTGGAGAGCGTAATCACGGAAGGATTTTGGGAGTTTCGGGATGAAACACGAAATAGCCAACTTTGAACCAAACAACAAAAACGACATTTGTTAACGCCGCATAATGACAAAAATAAAACACGAGGGCTGTTCACACAGAAGTCCAAAGGCCTGCAAAAGGAAATAAAGGGTTTGTGTATTGTGTTGCATTGGATTTTGAGTGAAAAATTGACCTATGAAAACGGGAAATAAATTACAAATTTTAAATTACTATATTTAATATATAATATATTTAAGTAATATGTATAAATTGAATTTTCTAGCAGCAAGAAGACCAATTTTAATCGAGTCTTTGCACTGAAACAAACAGACCACAGACATTACTTGGTTCAAATTATTGAATCAATTAATTGAATCTTCCGACCAGTTGCCTTCAATACCCTCACAGTTGGACCAGGAGAGTTCTCCAAATCGAGCACTGTCGGAAATCTTGGCCTACATAACCCACCAGTCCAATCCATTCTCTAACGGCTCTCCAGGGTTTCTGAGGACTTTTGTTCGACTAGGACAGCTCTCCAAATAGAGTAACCTGCCGGAAATCTTGGCAAGGCCTACACAACCTACCAGTCCGATCCAGGCTCTAGCTGGTCGTCAGGCTTTCTAAGGAGTATATACAAAACAGGCTGAGTCGTTCATTATTCATATTCTGTCTAACTGATTGTAAAATTTATATCGAGTAACTCGTTATAGCAAATACTTTGAACAATTTCCACTAGCAGACGTAGTTAAGAACGTTCGATGAATTTCATTAAATTGCAAAAAAGGCGGAGTATATAATTTATATACTGCTCGTGTAAAACCGCTGAAAGTGTAAACCTTAACCTAGACACCCGTTAATTTTTAAGTCACCACACAAGAATTCAAATAGTCATGCCGCAAGCCGGAATTGAACCCGCGACCACCAACGCGATGGTGACGCTCGCTCACCAATCGACCACCTCATCACGGCGGCGGGCGCTCTCTCAAATTAATATGCACGCTATTGACGACACTGCCATTTGTGGAGGCTGTCAGAAACTGTCCATCAAGCTAAACTAGCTCGAGGATGAGATAAGGCAAATAAATTCTGCGCTAAAGGCACCTCTAAAGCAGTAGATGCCACTCAGGAGTCCACTGAGCGACTTACCAGGAGCAAAACCATTGATACGTGTTCAAAGGGTATCCCAACAACAACTTCGACAGCTTCTACGGCTACCGAACAACAAGTACAAATGACGCAGGACAAAAACAGTCCGCCATAAACAAAAAAGCCGTCCAAAATGCAAAACTGACACCAAGAAGGAAAAATCCAATGGACAACCGACTTCGAGAGATTCCTCAAAAAAGCTCGAACACGGGGCTTTAACCATTGCCTTGTCCTCCACAGGAAATAATGAGATTCTCACACCAAGCATAAGCAGTGGAATTGATTCCACAACCGAAACTACCACCTGCGATTCAAAATCGTCGAAACCGTGGACTTCGCCGAAACCAAAAAAAAAAACCGGATCAAAGCCAACACATAGCCAATCAGCATCTGCTCCATCATCACCAGTGCGCAACGTGAAACCTTCCCACCAGATAGTAGAAGACAGTGTCGTAGGTACAAAAAATGCCACTGACAGAAAAAAAAGTTTCGTAATACAGGGACTACCTGAATCAACAGCTACCACTCCCGTAGACCGATATTCTGAAGACATGAACCACTTTCCTGAACTCCTGAACAGTATGCTGGAACCTAATACGTCGATTGAACTGGAAAAAGCCTTCCGCCTTGGAAAACGGCCCGAAAGCCAATCTGAACCAACACGTCCGAGGCCTCTAAAAGTTATCTTGACCAGTAGCCAGGAAGCCATTCACATTCTGTCTAGGCGCTTTAAGTTAAAATACTCAAACCCTGGAGTTTTTTTCAACAGGACTTCTCACCTGCGGAGCGGAACAGACGCAATCAACTTGTCATCGAACTAAGACGGCGGCTCAGTGAGGGGGAAACAAATTTGGTTATTTACAACAACCAAGTGATCCATCGTCCATTGTTCTTCCCATGGAGAGGCCCGTTCCGGATTACCACGAAGTTGGCCCAGTAAACAGGGTCTCGCGCCCGACTGTTAGCACTTTCCGAGCAAACTGAAAACTAACATTCATGTACACCAATGCACAGACTATATTATCGAAGCTTGACGAGCTTAAGACTCATGTCTGCTATCTATCTCCAGATATAATTTCCGTAACAGAAACTTTGTTGTCCCAACACGTGGACGACCGGGAGGTAACTATGGCTGGCTACCAAATTTTTAGAAAAGACAGGAAAGAGCGTCAAGGAGGCGGCGTACTCACATGGGAAAAGTGAACTTATAGTTTTAGACAAAACTTATAAACTGGCGTCTTCTTCCGAGGCGATATGGCTATCCATAAAAGTGCCAGGTTCATCAAGTCTAGATGTCCTGACAGTTTACCATCCACCGAGAAGAGACCCCGTAGCCGACGCTCACCTGCTAGAGGAGTTTGAAAAGTTTGCTACACGGTTGGATATCCTGATCATGGATGACTTCAATGCGCCTCACATCGACTGGAGCTCAGCTTGCGCCCATAGTTCTGATCTAGCCTTTGACGGTTGCTTTCTGAGCACGACGCTTAAGTTACTTCTCACACAGCATGTCACTTTTCCAACAAGGGTGTGAAGGACAACAGGCCAATTGCCTGGACCTAGTTCTCACGAATGCGCAGGACAGCATCGACGAAGTTTCATGTCTACCGCCACTAGGTAAAAGTGAACATGTGGTACTACGATGGGAGTACTCACTATTTTCTATACCACAAAGATCCACAACAGTCATAAGGAATGTATGGCAAGGCAATTTCGGTGGAATGATGGCCGAACTCACGCGCACTCAGTGGGAACCATTTTTCGTTGGAAACATGACCGAGGACTGGGAAAAGTTCCGGGACATACTACACAGGCTCATCGAAAATCAATGTCCAATTTTGAGAAAAAAATAACCAACAGACCGCGATGGCTTTCGCAGGCCTTTAATGTCGAAGTTAACAAAAAGCGGAGCTTGTGGAAAAAATCGCTTACGGACGGAACTCCTGCATCTCTAAATGCGTACAAAATGCAGAGAAATCGGGTCAAGGGCCTTATTATTAGAATAAGACAGGCTTTCGAAGTGGACCTGCTGAACCAAGCCATCTTGAACCCGAAACTGTTTTACGGTTACCTCAGGCAGAATACACGAAATAAGGATCCGATACCCCTGCTGAGGACTGCCGAGGGCATAGACCTTACTGAAGACGGTGCGAAGGCTGATCATCGTTCGGAATTTTTCCAGTCTGTTTTCACAAAGGAAACGAGTTACGATTGCCCTACCAATGGCTTCGAAGTGGATACAATAGTCGAGACTGTTCATTTCACCGAGACTATTGTTCTCAAGGAAGTTTTGGGGTTAAAGGAATCTAAGTCACTGGGTCCCGATGAAGTAGCTGCCAAGCTGTTGAAAGAGCTCGCGAGAGAGTTGACAAAACCACTCTCTACCCTTTTCCAAGCATCCTTCCAGACCAAAAGTCTACCAGCCGACTGGAAATCCGCATGGATTACGCCGCTTTATAAGGGTGGATGCCGGGTCTCTGCAAACCATTATCGACCGGTCAGCCTAACTTCAGTTTGCTGCAAAATCATGGAGAAAATAATTAAGCAACAACTAATGCTGTTCCTAGAACATAACAATCTGCTATCCGAGGTCCAGCACGGTTTCCGTAGACGTAGATCCGGCGTCACAAATTTGCTCTACTGTTTAGAACGTTGGACTGAAGCTGTCGATAGAGGAAATACGGTGCACGCAGTCTATATCGACTTCAAAAAGGCTTTTGATTGCGTTACGCACCACCGCCTTCTTTATAAACTAACCGCATAGGCGTAAGAGGTATACTTCTGACATGGATAGAAAACTTCTTAACTGGCCGCTCACAAACTGTCCATATCAGCGACAAACAGTTGACCAAGGTTGAGGTTGAGAGTGGTGTTCCCCAAGGCTCTGTTCTCGGCTCTATTTTGTTCATTGTCTACATCAACGATTGTGCCAATGAACTGGACTGCGATATTGCCATGTTTGCCGATGATCTCAAAGTTTGGCGCGTCATTCAAAATGCGGCTGACAAAGAGAACTTGCAGGCAAACTTAAATCGACTCCAGAAATGGTCAAATGACTGGCTCTTGCCGTTTAATGAGAGCAAGTGCAACATCATACGAGTCGGGAAAAGCAATCCTTCGAAGCGTACGGTTTACAGTCTGAATTAAATTCCATTGAAAGAAGTGGATGTCCAAAAGTACCTTGGAGTCTGGATCACGCCCTCGCTTAAACCCTCCCTACATTGCGCAAAGGTAGCGAAGTCAGCCATGTCGATTCTGTACCTCGTTAAACGAGCTTTAGCAGCCTTCACTACGGACTGCTTCGCTAAAGTCTTCGGAACATTCGTGCGGCCACAGTTGGAGTCCGCTATCCAAGCTTGGAGACCCTGGGCGGCGAAGGACATCAACATCCTCGAAAAGGTCCAAAGGTGAGCAACAAAACTTGTCCTTGGACATGGATCACAGCCTTATGAAACACGGCTGTCGAATCTCAATCTCTTTCCCTTGCGCTATAGACAGATTCGGGGGGACCTGATACTAAGATTCCGCATATTACGCGTCCAGGACTGTTGTCTCGTCCCAGGTGATTTCTTCGAGTTAGCAACAACAACGAACTTGAGAGGTCATCCTCTCAAACTACGTGCGACTGGAGCAAGGCTAGACACTCGGAAGTACTTCTTCTCCAAAAGAGTAGTCGAAGCTTGGAATGGTCTTCCTCTGGATGTTGTTATGTCGGACTCCTTGGAGGATTTTAAGTGAAAGTTAGATCGATATAATGGTGCGAGCTATAACAGGAACTGAAAGCTGCAAGAGTGACGTCAGCAAATAAAGTGTTTATGATACTACTAGCTATATTTAAGTAATATTTATTTATGTTTGTTATTTTCGTTTGAGGTCTTGCACTCTCCCATAATTACCATGCTGGAGTCCTCGAGGTCTTCGCTGCTTACTTATTTGCACACCTTGGTGACACCATGAGTGTTCGCATCAGCTGGACCTGGCGGCCGTCGTCCATGAGGTGTATGAACGTTCTCCCTTGGTTCGAACCGCAATGGACCGAGGATGATCTGAGCATATATTTCCGCCTTTGAAATCCCTCAACGAACTCTGCAATCAGCAAGTGTCTGGCTGATTCATGTAACCTCCGCAATGCCCCCTGTTGGACCCTCCCCCCAAGGGCGACAGTTTTTTTTTCTCCGTAATATCACCGGGAGTTTTTTTCACTGTCTGCTCTTTTTTAACTATGTTCCACTATGTTGGCCTTGCCAACATATCGAGATACTATTTTTTGATACCACAACTCGCATGTACAAATAGGGAATTCAAAGGTATTTCACCTACATTTCCTTCAAATATACTGATACTGATATAAATGTGTCGAAGTACATGCTATCTATTGATCAGTGAGGGACACGCGAGAAACTACTTAAAAAATAGGACAGCGGAGCTTTACTGTGAGCACCTCGTGAAATTTCACATTGAATAGTTTATGACCCTTTCCCTCAAAGTGAAATGCGGAGGAATTTGAGGTTTTCAGCATAAATATTATCCCTAAGCTCACTGAAATCGATAAGAGTTTTCTCAAGATCACAGTTTATACACTCTAGCGTGATTTGATTATGTTCTTCAGAATGTTCATCATCAATAAAACTAAATTTCCCAAACTTCTAATCAGCTATTCCACAAAAAATGTGCATCAATTAGGAAATGCCAATCTCTTATTTTACCTCTTCGACCATAACCATTTCATTTTCTGGAAAAGAATGCCACAATACAGCAGACATGATTCTATCTCATGCCTCAGTAGAGGACTGACCTCATGCAATATCGTATCGGAATTTCAGTGAGTAGTTTAAGGTACATGTGGTCTTGATATTTTGGTTTGTTGTGTGGATGTGAGGCTCAGAACCCCTTTTAGAAAAAACATTGCTTATACAATATCGTCTGTTAAAGGAAAACAGACAGGGTTTGGTCGAAGTTGGATTTTTTGGATATCCAAGCAATTTGCTATCCTATTTAATATCACAGAATCAAACTTTTTGTTTTTTTGTGCTGTGCTATAAAAGAAAAGTTTCAAATAAATGTCCTCTGGAACCAGAAAATTGGATCTTGACTCAGTGGAAATCAGTTCAAGGCAAGCGCCGGGAATCACACTGTTTTCTGGAAAAGAAGAATTAATTCAGCTTTAAAAATTATATTTTCTAACTTTCGGACGTTTTTTACCACAACACGCAGCCATAAACTTGTTTGAAACTAGTTTTTTTCGCTGCAAAAATAACAATGTATAAATTTGACGAAAGGAAAGTTCTCTTAATAAATAAAAAATGCTATGCTTACAATTTAACCTGATAATTCTTTTTTAACATTTTAGTATATTTGCCACTGTTGTAAAAAAGCAACATTATTTTAGTAGAGGATTTTGGCAGATTTGAATAATTCCTTTGACCCACTTGTGAAAAACTCGGCTGCCTTGTTGGGATTCGAACCCACGCCAGCAAGAGGAAGGCTTTTATTACAGCCAACGCTCTGGACAACTGAGCTACGAGGCCCCACCGGGAGCCGTGAGTTTAATCAACCTTCTGTGGATCCAATTGGTGCCGGTTTGCAGGGGATTAACAAGCTTTCCTGAATTTGGGCTTTTTGCATAAAATAGGTCACGTATTGTATAGTACCAAATCTTTTGGATGGTCAACGCGATAAGAATGTGATCCATATACTAGCTCTCACGATGCATAACTATGATAAAATAGTATGCACAAGCTCCATCTCTCCCGAATTCCTCGTCAGAAGATTCAGCAGTGCCGTTAAATGGCAGCAGCACGGGTCATTCGATTCTGTTCCGTACCGCAGGAAGGTATATAGCTGCATTTATTTTGTTTACTACGCGTCACCAAGTTTCCCATAAAAACAAAATTAGTTTTGCATTCTGGTGATGCACCACCTGGATGGAAATGGCCATTCGGTTCTCCCTTGTCTTTGGTGACAATACTCATCTGCCTTTTCTTCTACTAGCCGTTGTACGGCTGCTGATGGGGCTCGATAGTGAGCCTAAAAGTAGAGCGAGGTAAGTGAGTTCCGTTAGCGGTCGGTGAGCGTTCATCAACGAATTCAAGTCAATATTCCCTAGCTAAACCAGCAAGACAACGAGCCCGTTGCGCAATGGTTAGAGTGTTGGACTTCCGATCAACGGGTCGCGGATTCGATCCTCGGGTGATGCACCACTTAGGGTTCAGCATGACTGGCTGATGACGGTTAACAAGCCAGAAATGGCCATTCCAGTCTCCCTTGTCTTTGCCAGCGATATTCATCTGCCAACTTCGTTTATTGCCCAGCATCGTGCGGGAAATTCTGGGGGAGCCCACGGCATTAGCCCGAATAACTCAATCCGTTGACTTCTTTTACCTCCGATTTTATGCACATCTTCCTTTGGTATTATGTCAGAATTCTGTAGAAGGGGCCAGTTTCGTCCATATAATAGACGTTCCCAACATCATATGCAGAGATGGTTCCGCATAAGTTTTCTGATACCACCAGATCCATTTTTACCCATTTTAGTTCCTTCTATAAATCACTGTCTGATTTGAAGCCTCTTTGATGAAAAATGGTTCATAAGGTCCGTTATTTGGTTTCTGAAGCTTCTGAGTAATCTCAAACTTTTGTGAATCTAGCAGCACCCTGGTTGGATATGAAAGATATTAACGTAGGTACAATAGGAGTGCTTATCGTTCACCGAGTCTGTATTCTCAGAGGCAGACGCTAATGGAACTATTTTAATTATGCTACACGACAAGTAATATTACTATGATATCTAAGCAATCCTTTGAAAGCAAAAATATTCAAAAGACAATTTGGTGAGCATACGTTAGCTTTCGCATATTCGCTACTGTATGCTAGCTAAAGTATACTCGCCAAATTGTCTTTTGAATTGTTCAATGGGAAATTTCGCTACTCTAAATAAAAAATATCTTTCATAATTTTTTAAATATTCCATAAGATAGGTCAGTTACCATATAACTTTACCCGATAAAACAACGACTCCCGAATCGATAGAAGGCTGCGGTATGGCTGCTGATGGACAACGTATTCTGCATACAAGTTGCGGGAAGCAGGCTGTTTGTTAGCCAGACAGCGGCAACCTCATCGATTAGCTAGATCGCGCAGTATGATGTGCCTGTGATAAAATCGAGAGATTTCCACTCGGTGCCGACAGAATCGAAAGGGCGTGCTCCAGGGAACACTCGAGGAGGGAGATGCGATCACTGGAAGAAGAATTCTATTTGCCTAACGTTCCGGATGCTCACTCATCCCCATATGTTGGGATTCGAAACTTCAGGTGCGCCGAATTATGATTCCAATGATCGCATCTCCTCCTTGTCAGTTACGTTCAGTGTTGGGACAGACGTTGCGATGGCTCTACTGAGCGATCATGAACTTTGGAATGAACTTTGGCATGAACTTTACAAGATTTCATGAACTTTGGCATGAACTTTACAAGATTTCCTCGTGCTCAATCAACCTCACGGCTGCAGCTCGGTGGGATTGAGTACGAACTGACATGTGTAGTTTAGGTTGCATGTGCAACCTGCAGTTCATTGCAGTTTAAAATTGACAGACCAATGCTCTAAATGGACGGGCAATAAAACCACCTGTCAAAGCAAACAACTTCTTTATTGCAATAAGCTTTCGATATGTTTAAACAAACGATCAAGCCTGGCAGTCTTTGGCTTACCTTTGGACTTCTTCCTTGATCCCTTTCTTAGGTTACGCGAGCCTCCATCATCAGTATCGATACCCGATGAAGTTAAGAAGGCAGAGTTGTCGTTCTTACCCTTTTTGGCATTGGTGTTGGTGCCGAATTCACTTTCGCTGTCCATGACGAAGGCTGAGTGGTTCTCAGCTGCTGGAACTTGTGTATCTGGGGTTGGTTGGCCGCTACCCGGAGCAGATGATGGAGTCGTAGCTTCTCCTCCGCCATCCAGATCATATCTTTTCCTTGTGGCTGAAAAACGATATGAATTAAATACCACATAATTGGTGTTTTCTGTTATCTTTGTTAAATTCGTTTCGATTGATCGAGCTTTTGTAAAAGCCAAGATGTGCATCTGCCTTTCATATAGTCCCCGCTGCTGTGGTTATCAACAAGTTGCAATCTCTTACGCTAAACACGAAACTGGCAGCTCGTACACGCACATTTGAATAACTTTACTGGACAGCAAAACCGGGGTCTGTCATATACGATAAAAGACGTCGGTGCAATTTGAAACTGGTATTTTGAAGAATGAATTCAAGTGGATAATTTTTGAAACAAAGTACCGAGGCAACTGACAGGAGATTCATGTAAGACTCATTGCATAAGAACGGCTGCTGTTCGAACGCTCGTGCTCATTGGTCTGTATAACTGGAGGCACATTAGTGGAACAATAATATCCTACTTCGTGAGGGTTAAGATGACTGACAAGTAACATGTTGTAAGCCTTGATGCATGCGAGTAAACCAGCCCAGGAGAACTTGCAACTTAATTTCACCTGACCTGGCAACGACTGATGCAGTAACTGAGTAGAGAATCGTAAAATTTAGCAAATTTTCGAGGTGTCTTACCGGCCTTTGCTGCCTCTGCTTGTTCGAGTTTAAGCTGCGCCGCTCGCTCGCGCTCAATGCCCTCGTTGACCGCGGCCTCGGAGATCTGCGTTAAGAGGGCGATCGCACCCTCGGCTTCGAGGTGGTTGCCATCGAGAAACAACTCCCTTTCATTGGAGGAAAAAGGCAGGATTTACCCTATAGGATCACCTCCTAAGAACCAGCACGACCTAGAAGGAACTCAGCAAAGTGAACTCATTACTTGCTAAGAGGTTCATTCAGTCCACAGCCGAAATATACGCATATAGGCACAGCAACCGTTAGAGAAAGACCTGTAGCTTTTCGGAAACTGGAACGTCAGACTTATGATTTGCAAGAAAAGCACGTTCACCAATTGAATGGAAATTCATTTACTGGAAAAAATGCTTGATTAAAAAAGCCTGTCCGTCTGGACTCTCGAAAGTTGAGCTCCAATGTGTTCCTTCACATTATTATAAAGAATGCAATCAAATCGACAAGTGATTAGACGAAGACAATGTATGCACTGTTATTTCTTACCAGAAAGCCGAATCGAAAATCTTTCTTCCTCCCGCTTAAGTTATCGGGTAATTAGCACCTTCACACGATCCGTGGCGAGTTGCTTCGATTTCGTCTCAACTAGGATTTTTTTACTGTGGACGAGGCTTAATGATGGCCTTTATGTTGGACTAGCGCTTGAAATTATACCCGAGTTTACGATTATGGTTGGGAGCAGGGTCGGGATAATGGTTGTGGTCAGGATCAAAGTTAGCGTTAGGAATAGGTTTGGTATTAAGGTACGTTTTGCGGATTAAAACTGAATGTAGTGGTATGACAAGAGGTTTAAGGCTAGGGTACTGGTCAAGAATGAGTACTTATCATGGAAGCTAGTATAAGGCGATCATTATTAGTGGTTAGGGTTGGGGTTAGGTATCTTTTCACCCTTAATCTGACCTTCTTCATAATCCAAATACGGTAATGAACCCCACCCCTTATCACCTAATTCTAGCTCTAACAAGCCAGTTATAACGCTCTTCTCCCACACGGAGTTGCACGTCCCATTAGGTACGAAACAAATTGTTGTAAAGTTTCGTTAGGGGATATGGTAGGTTCTTTCCGACCGCGACACGAACTCAAAACCCTACAATCAAAGACTAGTGTAGCAGTCCACTCTTTTCTCTGGTCATCATTTATCATGCTGATAAATAAGAGCGTAGCATCAGAGATAGAAGCCGTGCCTTACCTGTCACAATTATCAAGCAAATTGTCATACTGTATGGAATTCTCGTGTGGAAGACTGAACAGAAAAATCGGTCGGACTCGCTTACAATGTCAATTTGTGCATGACAGTGTGTCTACCATGCTGCATAACGGGACAGTGTGTTCAAGCAACTGTCAGATGACTGCAAGCTTACGAAACGATTCGGACCTCGCAGTCGGTCCTTTGTGTATTTTTGCGAAGAAGCCAACTGGTACGCTAAGAGTCAGACTCAATGGCTCCTTCTTATGTTGGCCTCTATGGCACTCTCGTGCATGTCAGATCCGAACCACTCACCACCTCTGTGTGAAAACCTGGTGTGTTATACGGGATATAGGGTCATGTGTGGTATGCGCAGACGGGATACTGCAATTCTGTACGGGTGATGCATTATTATACGTCCGTATGTCTACTAATGGGGTGTATGGGGTACTACCTAGGGATATAACCACAAAGATAGTATTTGGTCGCTCCATTTGTCTCGTACAGGTGGTGAATGCTCCTGTGGCCGCCTCTAACTGGTACCCAACTCTCACCTGTGGCTCCTCGAAGTTGGGTTCTTCCCAGCGGCCACACTCCGGGCAACCGTCACTACCAGCGGGCTAAACCAGGTGAGGGTCTCCGGTGTTGTGTTTGCCTCCACACCCGGTATGTCTGACTCTCGAACTTCCTACCTCCACCCCTCTCAAAAAGTCCTACGATGGAAGCGACAGCAACCCCGTAGGCGGCCCAGGCTAACTCGGGTCACTCTCTCACTAAAACAAAACCGTGACCCATAGTGGAGTTCGGCAGCCATCTGGGATGTCCGAGCAGCCATATTTGAGAACAGCACTGCTTGCCTCCTCGCGGAGGAAGGGGCTAGAAAAGGTGCCCTAAACAAATACTGGGTATCACGTCTTCTGCAGCCGGCCACGGCTCGCAGATCACAAAATACGCAGTCGTATAACTCAAACAAGCAAAAATACTCACGTCCCCATCCCCCACTCCATACCCTCCATGCTGCTCAGGTGAATCCGCTCACACCAGCAGCCTGGAATGTTCGTTCCCTTTTGGACAACCTTAGGAGCGACCGGCCGAAACGGAGGACGGCGCTAGTCGCTCGGGAACTGGCGCGCTACAAGGTGGACATTGCTGCTCTCAGCAAGACCCGATTCTCTGAGCAGGGTCAGCTGGAGGAGGTGGGTACCGGCTACACCTTCTTCTGGAGTGGCTGACCAAAGGCATGGCGACGCAACGCTGGTGTAGCCTTTTCCATCCGGAACGACATCGTGAGACATCTGCCCTGTCTGCTGCAGGGTATCAATGATCGTCTGATGAGCCTCCGCCTGTCTCTTCGGGGAGACCAGTTTGCCACTATCATCAGCGCCTACGTTCCCCCAAGGATGAGCTCTGAAGCGACGAAGGACAAATTCTACGAGGACAGGCACGCCCTGCTGGTGACTGTGCCGAAGGTGGACAAGTTAATTTTCCTTTGTGACTTCCACGCCCGCGTCAGGACAGACAACGCTACCTAGCAGGGAATGCTGGGTACTCACGGTCTCGGTAGCTGTAACGCTAAAGACCTCCCTCTTCTGCGAACGTGTGCGGAACACCGTCTCCTGCTGACCAACACCTTCTACCGTCTTCCGACGCGGGAGAAGGCCACGTGGATGCACCCTCGGTCGCGGCGCTGTCAGCTGCTGGACTATGTTCTCGTCCGGAGGTGAGATCGATAGGACGTGCTGGTAAGCAAGGCGATCCGCGATGCCGATGGTTGGCATATCACCGCCTCAGCATCTCCAAGATGAGGCTCGGACTTCAACCCCGTCGTAGGCCCCAAGGTAAGCGACTGCCAAATAATTTCAATATTCGTTTGTTAAATTTTCCTGCTCACTGTTTAGATTTCAGCAACCAAATAACCCAGATATTGGAGGACCTGCATGCTCCGGATGATAACGCCACCATGGAGACGCGATGGTGTCAATTGCGGAACGTCATCAAGTCCTCTGTCCTCTAAGTCCTTGGAATCGCATACCATCAACATCAGGACTGGTTTGACGACAATGCTGCCGACATCAGCAACTTATTCGAGGCGAATAATGGACTACATAAAGCCTACATGGACCTTCGGACTGACGCCACACAAAACACACACAACACTGCTGACAGCGAAATCGCAAATGCTGAAGCGCTGGGTCGAGCACTTCAGAAATGTCCTTAATTGCTCATCAGCCATCTCCGATGCTGCCATTGATCGGCTCCATAAAGTGGACACGAACAATGACCTGGATATGCCGCCTTCCCTACCAAAAACCATCCGGGCCGTGGAACAGATTTCCAGCGGGAAGGCACCGGGTTTCAACTCAACCCCGCCGGAAGTCTGCAAACACGGCTATCCACGGTTGATGGCGGAAGTTACAACACTCTTCCAGGAGATGTGGCGCCAAGGATAAGTTCCTCAGGATTTCAATGACACAAACATCGTCCATCTCGTCAAGCGGAAGAGGAACTGGCAACTCTGTGATGACCACAGAGAAATCTCGCTTCTTTACATCGCCGGGAATTTCTTCGCCTGTATCCTTCTCAATCGCCTGAACGGTTGCCTAGAGAAGGGTCTGCTCGCGGAAAGCCAATGTGGCTTCTAATGGCACCACGTAACAACCGAGATGATCTTCACCCTGGGATCCGCATCGCCTACAGAACTAACCGGTACCTTCTCAACAGTCGGCAAATGCAGGCCACAACGCGCCTGCCTACGACTACAGTCCATGACTTGCTCTTCGTGGATGACTGCGCCCTTAACACGGTGACGGATGAGGACATGCAAAGGAGTATGGACCTCATCACCGCAGGCTGCTCCGATTTTGAATTAACAATCCGTTCAGCCAAAACGGTGGTTATGCACCAAACGCCACCCAGTGTGGAATACAATGATCCCCTCATCAATGTAAACGGCGCTCAACTCAAAAATGTGGATACATTTGCTTACCTGGGAAGCACATTGTCAAGCAACACGAGAATCGACGATGGGGTCGCTCAACGGATCTCCAAAGCTAGTCAGGCATTCGGCCGGCTGCAAGCCTACATGTGGAATCGCCACGGTATTCACCTGAACACCAAAACTGAAGATGTACGAGGCCATCGTCTTGACGACACTCCTTTCCGGAGCGGAAACCCGGACCCTCTAATTGAACCAAGCCAGGAAGCTGAATCACTTCCATCTCAGCTGCCTCCGCAGAATACTGAAGCTGAGATTGCAAGACAGGATCCCGGACACGGAAGTCCTGGAGTGGACCGGAATCCTCAGCATCCATGCCATGCTGACGCAAGTGCAACTGCGATGGAGTGGCCACCTGGTAAGAATGGACGACGAGTGACTACCCAAACGACTTTTCTACGGAGAGTTCGCTACGGGTTCTCGCCGACAGGGAGGTCAAAAACGACGCTACAAGGACACTTTGAAGAAATCGCTGAAGCAAATGCAAATCAACCTGGCGACCTGGAAGGACTTCGCCCAGGATAGACCGGCATGGAGAAGATCTGCGAAGACTGGTTCAGCAATCTATGAGGCCAACCGGATCGCCGCCGCCAAGGCCAAAAGACCGGCACGAAAGTCACTAGCGCCCCGGACCAACACCGTCGATGCCCAGGCCCTTCCAACGTGCCTCGATGTCAACGCACATTCCATGCGCGAATCGACCTGGTCGGACATCTTCGAACTCAATGCAACAACAATCGCACAACATCAACGTCTACCACACCTGACTCAGACCCCACGACGACGACGACCAACCCAACCACTGATTGCAACTTCATCGATGCCCCGCCGTCCACGATCACCGACACCATCCTCCCTCCTCCGACCCCTGCGCCGATCACGACGACGAACACCACTTGCCCCACTTGCACCACCTCAGTAGCCACCTCCGGCTACCTTCCACCTGCTATCTCCAACACCACCACCGCCCACAGTACCATTGCGATCACACATTCACCTAACACATTAGTCTGGTCGGTCACATGCAAATCTATCGCACACAGACTGGTGAACTAGTGCCTGGAGCACCAACACACATCAGAGACCACCGCCTCCAATGTCCTCACTGCCTACGCTCATTCACTCGTCGCATGCACATTCTCAAAAGCGAAATCCACCACGATTCCAACACATATTGCGCACCCATAAACACTTCCCATATTCCTCCCATGAGCTCGACTACCAGTAACAGCAACAGAGCCCCCCCCCAGACTCTATCTCCCCGACCATTGTTGTCCTCATTGTCACCGCACATGCACATCACGCATCAGTCTGGTCGGTCACATGCAAACCCATCGCATAGAGACTGGCGAAGCAGTGCCAGGAGCACCAACATATACCCGCCGCACCATTCTCAACTGTCCGCACTGCCCACACACATTCACACACCGCATTGGCCTATTAGTTAGCATGTGTCTCCATGAAAACCTGCAGTAGAACACCGCTAGCTATACCATGACACTAGATCTCCCCTCATCAGCCCATTCACCTCACATGATCACATGCAACACCACAACTACATGCTGTCAGTCTGCATAGCTGATTGAGAGGCAATTATTATCCTCGGCTCCTTTTCTATGTAGCTCCTCTGTTGCATGTGAGAAATCACGGGGCAATAAACACCGTGGGTTGGAAGGTTTGCCAACTGGCAATTACACTCAGACCTCGCAGTCAGTCCAATGTGTGTTGTGTGGAGTGGCTGACTGGTATTCTAACAGGCAGACTGTGATGGCTCCTTAACGTGACCTCTGGCTATCTCACACATGTGAGATGTAAGCCATTCAGCCCCCTGTTGTGTGAAATCCTGGTGCTTGTGTTTGGAGGGCCAGATCGTAAACGAGGTCACCAGCAGCTGCGCCGCATTCCGCATCAACAACTGACCGTCTCGGACGGTGGTCTGAATTTGGGGGTGGGGTAGAGTGAGTTTGACGGCTCAGCGCATTTTCCTCACCATACATAATCTGACGCACTTGAAACTATCACGGTGCGCTAAAAGCCGTGGCTTTGAAGGTCGCCAACAGACGGGATAACTCGAACCGCGTGGCCAGCCCAGTGTGTGTTTTGTGTGGAGTGGCTGACTGGCGGGCTGAGAGTCAGGCTGCAATGGCTCCTTCTTAATGTGGCCTTTATGGCGCTCCCAAGCCGTGGAATCCGAGCTAGGTGTGGTGGTACGCCCAGGGGCGACTCAGGCTGCGCCAGGCATCTGCGTCTTCTCCCGTCTCCGGTCTTCTGGACCCTGTCACGACACCGAGCTCAGATGGTGGAGGAAAGAGTGTGGTAGCTGCAGCAGAAGGCTACTATCACTTAAAAGTAATCCACACGCATGTCACCGTCCCTGCACCACCCTTCTGTGGACATCGTTGGACTACGACTATTGAGCATGTGTACTAGCAAAGGAGAATTGGCACTTCCGTGATAGAAATCATAAGATTTGTCATGTAAGCCAACCTAATACCCTTTGTTTGATGGAGAATGGACGTTCCGTATTGCTATAAGGCTCAAATGCCATAGTATAATGGGCAAGTGATAGGTTCTGATTGAAAAAGAATGGTTCGAATGAACCAGATTTACAGAAATAATCCCCTCTAAGAAATTAAACTTCGTCACTTAGAAGTTTGAAGTCAGCGTTTAGCCGGTTGACTAAACCTGAAATACCAGAAAGATTTATTGAAGCCGTCCTTATCGTTACCAATAGTAGTTGAAGATTATTTTAACTTTGTTAATAAGAAAGGTCTAAATTTCCAAGAGGTTACAATATCTTTTTAAGTTATCATTTTGATTTGATAGACCCTATCGACCCAAAAGTGGTCTGAAACCTGAAGCAAAACTGATATAGAGCTGGAGTGTATGGAGTTTTAGCTGATGTTTTAAAAAAATTAAACAGAAGTTAACCAGTATGCAAAAGTACGTCCATTGGGGAACTGGTTGCTAGAAAATCTGGCACATCCTGTGACTATAGGTAACTAACATTTGGGTTGGGGCCGAATTCGGTCTGAAAGTCAAGACTTTAACAAGGAACCTATTTTCAGTTTACAAATTAATTTCTGTCAGATGGTCATTCGTCTGCGTGCAAAGCCTTTTATAATTTCCAACAAAGGACTTCATTGACTCACCTGATCGACGTTTCTGCAATCAAATTTCCCAACCATATTCCACTTTGTTTGTGTAAATCACAGAAACAAAGGCTAAGACGAATAAGCCAGTGGCAGTTAGCAAGGCCTTCACACAGCACATGGCAGCCACTGTCACCAAACCTAAAAAGGCGTGAAATTTGCTTTTTAAGTCTGTCTACTCATTAAAGTCTAGAATCAAGTCTGAAAGTGTTCGCGTATGGTTGACACTTGGGGCAAATACCTCCAGCGCCTTTTGATTAATAAAGCAGTCTACCAGCTCAATCAGCTCAAGATCATAACATCCCTTGAGGAGCATGCTTGCCTGAAAAAATGATGTCTTACTAGCAAGCGAAATTACCAAACACATCATGTCGCTGTGGTCTACGTAAACATCCCACACAAAGAGTTCTTTGATCTGACAGTAACGATGATTACGAAGAGTGTCAATGAAAGGCAGAAGTCTGACTAGTGGTTTTTCGGGCTTCGACGATTTCTTTTTCTTTTTTTTCTTTCGTGCGGCAAGACCCTCTTCTCCGCCCTCCTCAAAGTACTTCGTGAATTTTTTGTCATTCCAGTACTCAACTTTGCGGCGGTCCTTGGGGTCCATCACAAACTGTTAAGAACATTTCACGTTATAGAGTTAAGAAACTACAATTTGCTAACATACACTCAATATAGGCTTCTCCTCGTCGATTCCAGACCGTAAAGCCTCACGAATCGTTGCGCATGGGGAACATTCAAATTGAACGCACTTTGCGTCATATTCCTTTAGGCAGGCCTTTAATAGCTTTACTAACGGAGAATCTGGCTGGAATAAATGGAATAATTTAAAATAACTATTTTCTTTACCTTGGCTCCAGGCTTCGGGGATTTGCCCTTTTTTTGCCCTTTTCCCTTCCCACCATCGGCCATTTATGGCTCTAAAAGTCGAATTAGAAAAAAGCATGTTAGTGGCTTATAGTATTCTGTTAAATAAAAAAACGAAATAATATGACTATATTTATTCAAATTTCAAGCGAAAGATCATGGTACTCGAACTCTATCCTGATTACAAGGCACACAATTACTAATTAATACACAGTAGAATTTATCTGCCTAATTAGCCATCATCATTGATAGCCATGTGGTTAAATTATTAGTTCCCTGGATTAGACGGACATTTCACTTTTTATAGATGATTTGTTTAGGAGGAGATGAAAAAGAAGAAGAAATATAATGGATAGAAAATATTGATATAATACCTCATCTTAAAGAAAACAGTCGTGCTCCTTGTTTTAGTGGATTACAGCGTAAATTGCATGGTATTCTTGAGGATCAACCAATGTGAAACGCCAAAAATGTTAGTGCACAGTGCAGATGGCTACTAACACCACCTCCTTAAGTATGGTTAAAGTGTAATTTAAATTTTACCAGGGTGCAATCTGTTTTTTCGCAATATTTCACAGCTGGACATTGTTTACGCAAGCAAGTCATCGTGGAGCATGTTGATATCTCAGTTATCGTTATTTCTCAGCTTTCATTTTTTGTTCATCCTGCTTTCTGGAGTAGGTTTATAAGCGCGGATTCGCTACTTGACTCACTTTAAGAACATAAATATGACTCATCCTTATAATTTATAGACAGATAGCCCTCAGAACCAGCATACGCATAACATGAATTCCCAAATTTATGTATTCTAAATAAAACTTACAATAGTTTAGAATAGTGGACTTAACTGACTGAAAAGCCCTCATTCGTCTCCTAAACGAAAGAAAAAATTTAAATTTGCTATCAGCTCGATTTCACAAGAGTTTGCTTCTGTGTTCTGTTAAGCTTTTTAGGAATCAATTTCCTTCGATAAACTTATTTCGTATGGTAAGTTTTAAGGGTCAACCTTAGACAACTTGTAAGGTTATATTACTAAGTAATGAAGCTTTTAGCTCCTTTCAATAATGACAGTCCGTATTTGGTCTTTGCACAAACGACACCTTGCTTCAACAACCAATTTATGAGAGGATATGAAAGGTTATTTTTAACTGAAGAAACGACCTTTTACTTTAAGGAAATGTTATATAACATCCAATGTTAATAAAGTTTACGTGTAATGTTTAACTGAACTACTCTAGTCATCTAACCAACTTCATCAATGGGTACAAATGTATGCCTTGTTTTCTCCTAAAGAAAATCTAGATTTTTGCCAAATTATATCATGGGCAGGAAATTAAATATAACATTCAACTTACTGATGGAGTTAATTAAACCTAACTTTCAGTTGTTTAATCCAAAAAATGCTGACTGAAGGTTGAGGAAAAACTGCACGGTAGAATGAAGAGCATTTTATAGAGAAGAAAAAAGCTACATCAGATTCCGTAGAATGCAGCGCCAATTAAGACAGAAACATGTCCATAGTGGTTCTTAGCACTGTCGCCACCGAAAAGTCACGGTTTATAGCCTACCAGCACCAGCCCCGCCTGGCCCCCTCTGCTACATATCGTGAATCGCGGTATTCTGAAATACTGCGATATTACTATTTTCTGACATGCGAAAAATTATTTTAATGTCAAATCGTGTAATAGTGTAGGTTTCATGTTTTCATTAGATCAAATAAGTCAACAGGAACTCATATACAAAACGTATTTCATCTGCGATTCTCCTGGTTTGAAACTCAGTAAACTTGTTCCTGAATGATATTTCGAATAAGAGCATTCTTATTTATCGTTAAGTAACGTCATGTGATGAAAAAGGCAAAAATTCTCTAAACATTTGTTTTGGTTGAACGTTTGGAAATCATCACCACAAAAAAATAATTATCGTTTTAAGATTGTACAATCTAAGCTCGAGATCTCGTAAAAACAACTTTTTGCTAGGAACCCATTTAAATTTTTAGGGCACGACTGCAAAAACCCATATCTAAGTCTTTCCGTTTCATGCATCACTATGTCTAGTGAATTTTAAATTAAAGTTGATTTTGAGAATTATCATGTATAAATAAACATTAATTGTAAAAAAATTCAATCTTTACGCAAATTTAAATCGGAGAAAGCTTCAAACCACACCAAAAGAGGGGATATTCGAGAGCACTTGGCTTATTAAAAAAGTAATATATTTGCGCTCCTTACTCGCAGTTTGTTTGTCAATATAAAAGAAGTGGCAAATCATGTGATTTGGGTAGTCATGTCGACGAGTGTCATATGGCCTCAAAAACAGAACTTATAAACAATCAGCAATTCAGTTTGCAATAGTCACAGCGGTAATTCTACGAGCATCAACAAGGGTAAATAAAAAATCAATTCTTGAATTTGGAACTCAGCTGACCTTAATATATCTGGGTTAATGGGCGTGGAGCATAGTAAGACTTATATTCGTGGCGTGAATTGGCTTGTTTGTCAATCTCTAATCTTTCAACTTTTCTCCAATATCCATTCTGCATACTAAGACTGAACATACTGGTGGATTTCTAGGGGTACATCAAGAGAGTGGACGCAGGACCACATAAGCTGGCATGATGATAGGCAGCACTGGCCAACAGTGGCCTGACATAGCCTAAACAACTCAATACTAGACTAAGTTGATAAATTATATCCTGAAAGCATCTCATATGCCTTCCATCCAGCACAAGTGCAAACGAAGTGCAACCAAAATACATGAGTATATTTTAGGTTGTAATTTTTTTTCTGGGAAGAGTGAATGCCTGCAAGATATGCAAGATAGGCAGCCAAATCCCTCGGATACGAGGACGAATCTTGTGTGGGATGTTCTCATAAGAGTTCAAAAACTGAAAAATGAGCTTTTAGGCTTAAGGAAGCTCTTGCAAGATAACAATACTCGACGAACTACGGTTAGCCATATTACAGTTAAAAAAGCAGTGACCAAAGCACCAAAAGTACAAAAACTACAATTCGTAACAACTCAAAATGTTCGGACACGAATACCCATAACGACCGGAAAACAGGAAAACAGTCTTTTTATCCTACGGACGATGACCAAAGCGAACCACAAATCACATCCTCCCATCTTGTGTTCTCTAACAAGCCCGTAGCTGCATCCCAAGAAACAAACGTGCGGCAATCTGCAGTGGGGAAACACCACAACACCAACAAATTGTATAACGATAATATCAGGACAACTTCAATAAGGCCTCTTCCAAAGGCAGTTCCGACTTCAGACTCAACTTCTGTCGGCTATCCCAGCAGTTCTAAAGATCCCGTAGTTGAGAGCGAAAATATCAATGAGTTGCAAGATATCATTGGGGACCAACATAAATCGATTATAAAGATGAAAACAAACCTAATGAATCCCTCTGTTCATTCAGAGGAAAATATGGTCGGCAGTGAATCAAAAGACGCCCTAGACTGAGAGAACTGCGTAGTTATCCCGGGCTTACCTGAATCAAATGCCCACACCTCAAAAGAACTGATATCCGCTGATCTTGCTATGTTTCAGTACCTGCTGAATGATATACTGCATTCAGGAGAGACGATAACCGTTCGCGCTGCCTTCAGGCTCGGAAAAATCGATATTGAACAGTCCCAAAATGTGAGACCACGGCCTATCAAAATAGTCTTGGACAACAAGGAAGAGGCAAAGCTACTTCTCTCGAGAAAAACCAACCTTCGATACTCTCATAAGCAGGTTTTTTCAACCGGACTACTCTCCAGCAGAACGTCTGAAACACCGCAAATTAGTGACATAAATGAAGAGGATACTTGCAGCTGGAGAGAACAATCTGGTGATTTACAGGGAACGCGTGATACAGAGAAACGCAACATTGCTCTGGAACCAGCCAATGCTTATGATGGCAGCGGCAAATTAGGATTGGCAAACTCGAGACTGCTGACTGCTGCCTGCTTAAATTTCTGTATACCAACGCCCAAAGTCTGTTTTCGAAGCTCGATGAACTGAGAATTCAAGTAGCCGTTCTGTCTTCCGCTATCATGGCAATCAGAGAAACATGGCCGTCACAGAACATCAGCGATTGCTAAGTAACCTTATCTGGGTACCAGCTGTTTAGGAGAGACCGCACCCACCGCCAGGGTGGAGGAGTAGCGATACATATTAAAAGTAATTTCACAGTGTCTGAAATGACTGAGAAGATTAGCAATGGTATTGAGGCTATTCGGCTGAAAATAAAGACGCGGGGATCGCAGTCCCTTGAAGTCATGACTCTCTACCGACCAGCGGGGACAGACACCGACGCTGATACTTGTTTGTTGGAGAACATAAAGGAGATTAGAATTAGACCTGATGTTGTTCTCATGGGTGACTTCAATGCACCCAGTATTCGATGGAACGATCTGCAGGCGCAGAGCTCAAAGTTTTCCTTCGCTCATCGTCTGCTAAACACAACACTTGGAGCTCTTTTCACCCAACATGTATTTGTTCCAACGATCGCGCGTGGAGGACAACAGGCTAGTTGTTTGGATCTCATCTTCACTAAAGATCCTGACAGTATAGACGAGGTACACTGCCTACCTCCACTTGGTCGAAGTGATCATGCAGTACTTTCATGGGAGTATGGTTTATATTCTGTACCATCTGTAATAAATGAAACCAGACCCAATATATGGCGAGGAGGCTTTGCAAGATGAGAGCTGAGGCATCACGAATATACTGGGATCTTCTCTTCTCCGGGAATGTCACTGAGGACTTGAATTTATTTAAGGAGTGTTTGTTGAATCTAATAAAATGCCACTGTCTGCCATCACAACTTAGGATATCTAACAGACCATAGTGGTTAACAAGGGATCTAAAAAGAGAGATTAACAGGAAAGGAAGGCTTTGGAAGAAATGTTGCCGATCCAATGAAAATTTAGCCTTGAAAGCATATAAAACTCAAAAGAACAAGGTTAAAAGTCTGATCTTCAAAAGTTCACGGGATTACGAGAGGGATTTGCTCCAGAGAGCAGTTCACAATCCCAAATTGCTCTACAGCTATGTAAGAAAAAGCACACGTAACAGGAACCCGATTCCTGTTATGAGAAAAGATGACGGTTTCGAGATATCTGAAAATAAAAACAAAGCTGAACACTTTTCCCAGTTCTTTCAGTCGGTTTTCACCCGATAAGCTGTTTTTATTCCATCTAAATAAAAGACTATGGGAGCGCCAATTATTCAGGATATGCTCTTTCGAGAAGAGGCGGTCTTTGAAGAACTAAAAAGTCTGAAGCCATGCCAATCCTCTGGCCCCGACGAGATTCTAGCAAAGCTACTCCTCGAACTTGCTCGAGAGCTGGCGAAACCGCTATCCTTTCTGTGCCAGAAATCGTTCGATACGGGAATTCTTCCTACCGACTGGAAAACAGCCCACATCACACCGCTTCAAAAAAGTGGTAGTCATGCATTTGCTACAAACTACAGGCCTTCAGCCTGACATCAATCTGTTGCAAGTTTATAGAGAAGGTTGTCAAAAAGAAATTGATGATTTATTTAGAAACCCGTAACCTCTTATCAACTGCACAATACGGCTTTCGTAGGGGAAGATCGTGTGTTACGAACTTACTTTATACGATGCCAAGCTTGACAAAAGCACTTGACGCAAAAGACACTGTGTATGTGGCCTACATTGGTTTCCAGAAGGCCTTCGATAGTGTTCCGCACCAGCGTCTCCTTTACAAGTTGAGAATGTTTGGTATTGGAGGCAAACTTCTTACGTGGATAAAGAATTTTCTCGTTGGTCGTTCCAAAGTGGTCTGTGTAGGTGGATCGCGATCAAAGCGCACAGTGGTCGTGAGTGGAGTACCACAAGGTTCAGTACTCGGACCAATCCTATTTCTCTTGTTCATTAATGATTGTGTAAAGGAATTGGACTGTAACTTTGCTATGTTTTCGGACGATATAAAAGTCTGGAAAGTTATCCACAATGCTGCCGATGGAGACGATTTCCAAGAAAATCTTCGTCGATTGGACGAGTGGTCCCACAAATGGCACTTGTCCTTCAACTCAAACAAATGCACCCTGCTACGTCTGTGAAATCGAAATCAGGTCACTGCTATGAGACCCTACAATTTGAACGGTTTGCCACTCCGAGAAGCATACACACAGAAGGTTCTTGGAGTTTGGATGAAAGACAACCTGAAGCCTTCTACGCAATGTTGCAAGGCAGCTAAATCCGCCAATTCAATGCTGTACGCTATCAAGTGGGCATTTAAAGTTTTCGATGAAGACTGCTTTTCTAAAGTCTTTGGTACGTTCTTAAGGCCACGTCGTGAATATGCGATCCAAGCCTGGCGACCGTGAACCCAACAGAACTACAACATGCTCGAAAGGGTGCAGCGACGTGCCACAAAATTAGTAAGAGGTCAAGGTGAACTAACATACGAGATTCGTCTTAATAACCTAAAGTTCTATCCTCTGAGTTCTCCTTCGGAAACATAATAAGTGAAGACTTCCGCAGTATTTTCAGTCTACGGTAAATCCTTCTTGGGAGAGTTCTGAGATTCAATCTGTCGGTCATCCGTCCGTAGACGCAAAGTCCAGTAGGGTGGGAAAATATTCATTAGACATTTTAGTAAATAAGAAACTTCAATCAAATACGACATGGAGGATTCGTTTGCGTGTTCAACTCTCTTCCGCCTTCTTTGCTGCTTCCGTCTGTCAATAACCTTCCTCGTTGGCATCCACTCTCTCCTCAACCGCGGTAACTAAAAACGTTTATTAAAAATACACGACAAGCAGGGCACATGACAACGTTCAAAAAGATTATCTACATATTAATATGCAGTGCCCGTACGCAGTTCAATAAGACAGCACAAAATGCTAGGATGTCATTGCATTTTGCATATTTCTTCGCATTCGCCTTGTTTGGAAAATATTCCTTAAAGACATTAAACTCATACGTGATTTATGCTGCTTATTTTGTGCTAGAAGCTTGAGAAATACAGGCTTCCGACGAAAATCCCAATTTCTTCGAAAACGACTACCCGGTCCCCTACTTAATCTGTTTGAACCCCATTCTCTGACTCCGTTTTTTGCGAAGCTGACTGGGGTGTTCGATGGAGTCCTTCCATTAAACGGCTCAAATAGGGATTATTTATCTTTATCGGTCCCTTATCGCCGGTTTCAGGCAAAAAACGGCTAAATTATTAAAAGTGCGACAACAAACCCCGCAATAAACTACTGGACGTTTCTCACTCCCCCATTTAATGTGGTACTATAACCTATAATTTAGCCCTATTGAATATTTACCCGATTTACAGAAACGGGAATTCAGTGAGTGGTAGCACTTATTCTCTGGATAGACTACCCTGTAATTTTTATAAATTGTCCCAATATTCATCAGAAATTCCACCATCAATTTTCTACGAAAAATGACCAACTTCGGAGTTTTAAATAGTAGTTTATTTGAAACTGCTCCTGTCCTTAAAATCTCCTCTATCCGATGAAACCACCATTTAATATACTGAAGGGGTTAGTATGAACCATTATATGAATTATGAAAATCTTTCCCTGTATTGGAGATCATTAAACAATTTTCCAGATATTGCTTTACCTGATCTTAATTAGAGGACGTCCTAACAGATTGATTAGGTCTGGTTGCAGCAGCTTAACAAAATAGGTTTAACATCCAGGCTACTGCAAAATTCTCGTAGAGTCGTTGCTTCATTTAGCTCACGGAATTGGCCGCATAGGAGACCCAAATTGCAACGGAGACAGGTTCGAAAACAGTATAACTATCTCAAAGACTATAAAATAAAATAATGTCAGGTATGACAGGTGAGCTAGCGACAACCACGACGAGTTGATATTTCACTTGGATTTTTACAGTTCGCCATCAAGAAATGCATCATACTCCAGTAAACATGTGCAGGTGAGGCTGCACATAAATGCTTCTTTGGCTTTGGTTTTTGTTTAACAAAATTATTGTGTGTATTTAACAATTTGAACAATTCGTTTTTGACCACCCACTTGGATGCGCCAGAAACTTTTAAAGGAATACTTATGTCAGAGTTTTTTTTACTAATGATGGGAGGTTCCGCGAAATGGTCTTTCTCTGGCATGCAAATTTGTCTACTGTCGTGAGATTAGCTCCACCGAAATTTACTCTGCACGCACTTTGGACGCACGGTGGACATCATCATTCGGGACGATCGAAATGGTAAAGTATCCGAAAGAAACTGACAGTGGGGCACCACTACTCAAATATCGTTCTATCACGCTCCTGTCTGTAGATCCTGCCTCTTCCTTCGTGGTTAGAACAGAACTTGTTGAGAAGGAGGACACTCCCTGTCGCTACGGAGTTTTTTAAATAGGCCTGGCAAGTGGAGGTTGAATTTTTGAGATACGTGGGAAACGTTGAAAGGGGTCTCCAGAACTTTACATGCGAAATGCTAAACGTCCGGACCAGACTTTCCTTTATTCCATTCCCGTCAATGTAAACTCCTTGTTTACAACTATCTGACGGTGCATGTTTGGATAACGCCGAGGAAGTAAATTTTAGCCATGAAGGCGCTATGAGGGGAGTTGTCATGGTTATTTTACTGAAGGTCTCATAAAAAAATTGTATACACAGGGACCATGGAAGCCATGACGATCAGCCTGCAAAACTCTGCCCGAATGTATGCGGATGAGTTATTTCAGTAGCAACTTGAGGTCTTGGTGGCATGG
>WEDG01004282.1:0-51464 GCA_017591395.1 Schistocephalus solidus
ACACTTCCACACCTACCAAACCGACCCGCACAGCACTGAGGACAGTGCTGCATTTCAGAAGGAGGCCATGTAACGAACCACAGTTCCGACTGAATTGTTTGAATGAACTGGGAACACTTTTCGCGCGGATCCCGGATGGGAATGGTGTGATCGATGGTCTGTGAAGATGGCCGGTGTTCCTTCTTTCCCTACCACTGACATCTCCCCTCGTTGCCACCGTCGTACCGTCTCGAAAGTCCCTGACCGTCAGCATCTCCACGACCCTCACCCGCATTTGCGAACAGCACTGCACTCCCCACCGGTATCTAACTGATCATTCGTGACCACCTCCCACTCCAAGCGGATCGATTGTATAAGTCCCCAGTATTCGCTTTTACCTTTATATTTATCTTTTACTATCTACAATTTGTTACTGTTAACATAGATACCTTACGTCATAAACTTATTCTCTCCTGCTATCTATACATGTGTGCATGATGAAGTGTGTAACGATTCTGCCGACGTTATATGGCTACAGATTGTCCTAGTGATATACTCCACAGTGTGTGCTATCTTTGACATTCTCGACCGCTACAACCCCACACCGGAATCGACTGCGCTCGCATCTGATTGGAAGACCTATTCCTTCGAATCGACCGCAGACGTTTCTACCTCTGTCAAATGAATACCCTCGAACGTCAATAACAGACTAGTCTCCACTCTA
Organism: Schistocephalus solidus; assembly: GCA_017591395.1. Taxonomy (NCBI): domain Eukaryota; kingdom Metazoa; phylum Platyhelminthes; class Cestoda; order Diphyllobothriidea; family Diphyllobothriidae; genus Schistocephalus; species Schistocephalus solidus. Next base: position 704 of record WEDG01004282.1, read on the forward strand.
AACATTATTTCCCTGATACATTCATCTTCATTCTGTATAGCTGTTTTTACTCCATTTTTGCTATTTCTAAACCTTGGAAAATAGGTTTTTTTACTTAAAACAAACTCGTCATTTCAACACTGCTATTTAAGCAAACAAAAAAACCAAAGCTTAAGTGTTTAATGAAAAGAGGAGTTTGTTTTATGTTTTTTCCTGTGTTCTAAGGATTTGACGGCACCAAGCAGTGCCAAATCAATAAACCTATTTATTTTTATAATAAACCTATTTAATGATTTATATACCCATTATCTAAAAAGCAGCTATTTTTCAATTTTTAAAACAGATGTCAGCACTTATTCCGTAACACCCAGCGTTTTCACTAAAGAAACCAAAGTTACCGAAACTCATAAAGAAACGGAAAAGACAAACGACATTGACGTTAGAGGAGACGCAGTTAGGCCCATAAAATTGACAAACGCAACAGGAAATTTTGTTGGCGCAAAATTGAAGTGCTTGTATACAAATGCCCTAAGCCTTTAATCAAAACTTTACGAGTTTAAAATTTGCCTTGCCAACGTATGTCTGGGTGTGATAGCAGTAATCGATAGCCGGCTGTCGGGCAGTATTCGAGATAGCAAAATAACATTGTCTGGATACCAAATATATCGGAGGTACAGAGGAAACCGACAGGGTGGTGGAATAATTGTGTATGTGAAAGAGGTGCTACTTGTGTTCAACAAGACGAGCAAGATGGCATACAGCACGGAAGCCATATGGTTAACAATCAAGGCGTTTGGCTCTCCATGTTCGGATGCCCTCACTGTCTATCTGCCACCTAGGATAGACCGAGTCGCAGACACCCACTTGTTTGGAACAATTAGAAAAGTTCTCCAGTCGACCTTATGGAATGATTATGGGACACTTCAACACACTAGTTATTAACTGGAGCACTGGTCAATCATCATGTCTGAAACGACTTTTGATTATGTTTTTAAGCAGAAGATCTTGAAGGTAATCCTCACAAAACATGTATTCTTCCCCACCAGAACATATGAAGGACAAAGGGCTAACTGTCTCGGCCTGGTTTTCACGAAAACATCAGGCAGCATTGACGAGATTATTTCAATGCCTCCACTCGGTCGAAGTGATCATGTGGTGCTTATGTGTGACTACTTCTCATTCTCCGTCGTGCCTGCTATAGGGACAACATGGCATGACGTTTGGCGCGGAAACTTTTATCAGATGCGAGCCGATTTAACAGGCAGCAACTGGACTTCAATGTTATCGAGCACCATGAACGAAGATTGGGGATCCTTCGGAAATTTTCTTCTGCAGCTTATTTTTTTATCTCTGTCTGTTAGTAGTATGTTTTTTTCCATTTTTAACATCATTTATGCTCTAGGTTATTCGAATGCGCAATGAGCCGCACGTCTAGGTTTTGATATAGCTTTATGAAACGAATGGTACTAGCTGTTTCGTACAGCTAGATCAAACATAATCAACACTATGATATATAATACAAATATGAAGACTGTATGACTGCATTGAAAGTTTCTTACCGTTGAACTCTTCTTGCTCCTAATCTATTTTCACCTTTTTAGCAATCAGTCAACTAAGTCTAACTATTCGGCAGACCCCACACCGGAATCGACTGCTTTCGCATCTGATTGGAAGTACCTATCCCTTCGAATCGACCGCAGACCTTTCTACCTCTGTCAAGTGAATACCCTCGAACGTCAATAACAGACTAGTCTTGACTCTAAACATTATTTCCCTGATACATTCATCTTAATTCTGTATAGCTGTTTTAACTTCATTTTTGCTATTTCTAAACCTTGGAAAACAGTTTTTTTACTTAAAACAAACTCGTCATTTCAACACTGCTATTTAAGCAAACAAACAAACCAAAGCTTAAGTGTTTAATGAAAAGAGGAGTTTGTTTTAGGTTTTCTCCTGTGTTCTAAGGATTTGACGGCGCCAAGCAGTGCCAAATCAATAAACCTATTTATTTTTATAATAAACCTATTTAATGATTTATATACCCATTATCTAAAAAGCAGCTTTTTTTCAATTTTGTAAAACTTATTAAAAAATTTCTAACAATTTTACATTTTTAAATGCTTTTGGATAGCGTCTTTTTTTATATATAATTTTATGATTGTTAAACAATTTGCTTAAAATCTAACCTGCAAAACTTATTATTTTTTATCTCAGTCATTTAGTAGTATATTTATTCCGGTTTTAACATCATTTATGCTCTACGTAATTCGAATGCGCAACGAGCCACACGCCTAGGTTTTGATATAGCTTTATGAAACGAATAGAACTAGCTGTTTCATACAGCTATATCAAACATAATTCAACACTTTATTATATAATACAAATATAAAGACTGTAGGACTGCATTGAAAGCTTCTTACCGTTGATCTCATCGTGCTCCTAATCTTTTTTCACCTTTAGCAATCAGTCAACTAAGTCTAATTAATCGGCAGACCCCACACCGTAATCGACTGCGCTCGAATCTGATTGGAAGCAATTATCCCTTCGAATCGACCGCAGACGTAAAATGAATACTCTCGAACGTCAATAACAGACTAGTCTTGACTGTAACCATTCTTACCTGATACATTCATCCCCATTCTGTAAAGCTGTTTAACTTCAAATTTTGCTATTTCTGAACCTTGGAAAACAGGTTTTTTTACTTAAAACCAACTCTTCATTTTGAACACTGCTTTTTAAGCAAATAAAAAAAACCAAAGTAAAAGTGGTTAATAAAAAGTGGAGTTTGTTTTAGGTTTTATCCTGTGTTCTAACAATTTGACGGCGCCCAAGCAATTCCAAATCAATAAACCTATTTATAAGAAACGAAATAGAGTTATGACAATGTGTGCAGACATAATGTACACATACTTAATAATGTAGACAGAACTTGTCCTGCTAGGTCAAAAGTTAGCGATATTTTGAAATTAATGGTGAAATAGAAAAATAGGCAGTGAGAAAATCTCCCACCTTAGAAATGGATGCAGAGTTCAATACGCCTTCATTTTTGAATAGAAGGTAGGAGAAAAAAACTGTTAAGGAAAATATGGTCAGGTGGTAGCGTAGGGAACTACGGTAGTAGCATTTCAGAATGAGATAATTTTATTTTATTTTATTTTATTTTATTTATTGCCAGTTTACAGGCAAGGTCAAAAATATACATACAGAAGAGGGTCAAGCTGATCGTTGTTTCGGGTGTTTTCGGGAGAAAAAACTGCAGCTTATTGAGTAATTAAAGTTCTGGACAGGGACGCGTCAACACAGGTGCCCGGTGAAGAGCCTCTCCATTCAGTGTTACGGATCCGGTATTCTGCACCAGCAGGTATGTCGGCGAGCGGCTGTTCGCTGTCGACTGAGAAATAAGGCACTTGAGGTCTGCAGAGCCAACAATATTGACCTCAGCATGAAGGCCCGCACAGGATTCAGAGTCCATGAACGCCATCAGAACCGAAGAGAGCTTCAACAGAGTCAGCACCCAAAAGTTTTGGAAGGTGTCCTGAATGTAGAAAACTAGTGACAGTTCGCGTAAACAAGGGTTAGCTTTGCTGCATTTTGATACTTCTAGGTAGCTTATTCCAGATTGCTATATCTTTTACCGAAAAAACTGTCGGTATCTAACTGTGCGTTCCAAAGGAAGAAATAAAAATACATCTCCATGACTGGTGCGCCGAGAGTGGTCGAGGTGCCTCAGAGATGTAAGGGGGTTAAATGTACGACTGTTTAGTATATTGAACAGTAAAAATAGTCCCTTCTGTAATCTGCGAAGCCACAGCGGATCAAGGCTCGAAAGGCTCACAGCGTTGGTGATAGGACAGGTTTCGGTGATCTGATTAGAAAACTCTTTTTGTAAAGAAGTGCTGGACTGATTCTATTTTTTTTCATTCACTAGCGTGCAGAAGACTAAATAGAAACGAGCAGTATGCCAAACTAGGCCTGACATACATTTTATAGAGGCTGATTCTAATTTTGACGGTTTTAAAATTTCTGAGAATAAACCCAGTAGTTTGGCGTGCTTTCGAGACAATCAGAGCGCAGTGCTCTGACAGATTAAGACTACTAGAATATGATATGCCAAGATCCTTTATAACTCCGGGCACATTTAGATCGTGACCGTCTATGCTTAGGTGGGGCTGGTGGTTGTCATCAATAACCATAACGGAGCAATTTTGCCAAGAAAGTGAGAGGCGCCATCAGTTCAGTTCAGTATAGTTCAGTGTATTTGAGGAAAATAGGCTTACGCCTTTGAAATCCCTATTTGTTACATAAAAGTAGGAAGAATAAGAAGCAAATTAAAGAAGTAACAGTCAAGTGAATGCAGGCAGGTTTACGTGGTACACTGATATTTTAAGGTAAAGTAGTCACATAGTCTTCGTGGTGCTGTAACATATGTATGTCAAGCCGATGTTTGAATGTTTACACAGACTGGGACATAACAATCGCCTCAGGTAGGTTATTCCACGGTTCCACGACACGGTTGGTGAAAAAATACTTCCTCACATCCAAACTTACTTGGGGCACACTTAGTTTGAATGGATGACCTCGGAGATTTTTCGTAGTGGCAAGTTGGAAAACGTCATCACATAGGAGAGCGCAATCCATGCCACGCACGATACGGAAGGTTTGTATCAAGTCTCCGCGCAACTGCCTATAACTCAGAGGATAGAGCTTTAGGTTATTTAGATGAATCTCATATGGCATTTCAGCTTGACCTCTTACTAAATTTGTGGCTCGCCGCTGCACCCTTTCGAGCATGTTGTAGTCCTGTTGGGTCCACGGTCGCCAGGCTTGGATCGCATATTCAAAATGTGGCCTTACAAACGTACCAAAGACTTTAGAAAAGCAGTCTTCATCGAAAACTTTAAATGCCCGCCATGTGCGACACCACTGAGCAAAGGCCTGAAGATCCTTTTTTAAGAGATCAAGCACGATGTTGCGATCAACCGGTTTATATCGATAGGCAAATTTTAAATCGTCAGCGTACATAAAGGGCCTACCATACTGAAAACAATCAGGAACATCGTTGACAAAGAGGCAAAATAGAAGCGGACCAAGCACGCTGCCCTGAATAACTCCGCTCCTCACATGCGTGGGGTTGGAGATAACATCAGACATTTTAACCCGTTGTACGTGAGCATTCAAATAGGAAATTATTCAGTTCAGAAGCTTGTAAGCTATGCCGAAGGAGGCAATTTTCAGCAGTAGGAGATCATGGTCAACACGATCGAAAGCCTTAGTGAAATCGAAGTAAACGATGTAAATTGCAAAACCACTGTCTCTAGAGCACATGATCAAAGAAAGAGAGCTGGCATGTGTCACAAAACCTTTTCTCGAGAAAACCATGCCGAGCCGCATTAAGTAGGTTATTCTCTCTTAGGTGACACATCATCTTGTCTTTGATCAAGGTCTCGAAGATCTTCGAGACTGCCGGTAGTGTATTTATTAGCCTAAATTCGTCAAATGATGTAGGTCGGTTGTGTTTGGGAATAGGCAGTATGTGCAATTCCTTCCAAAAAATAGGGAAAGTTTCACTTTCAAGAGCAAGATTTAATATCTTATACAAAAGGGATGGAAATATATCATTTGCATTCGCCTTTAGAACACTGAGCGGGACGCCATCTGGTCCTGGACTGTAAGATTGACAAAAACGCCGAATGGCTATGGTCACGTCCCAGAGGGTAAAAGTTATGGTTTCGAGGACGTTACCGTTCCAAGTCCGGATGTTAGGAAAGGAGGCGACAGTTTGTTCACTAAACGTTCTAAACAAGAAAGCATTTGAATCTATCAGCAGTCAACTTAGCATCAGCTATTGGGTTTCCTAAGGCATTTCGGAGTACGGGGTGCTGCGTTTTTCTCTGCGCTTTTACTGTGCGCGAAAAAGGCTTCGCAACATTTAACGAAGGGTTTCGGCAAAGTTAACCTCATTGGCTTGTCGTTTTTCTTCAGACAGCATCTTAACCTCTTCAAGGATTTGTTGGATCAAAAGCAGCATGGAGGTGTCTTTTTGTAGATGAAAACAACGGGAGAGTCTACGCAGTTTACGGCGGAATGATAAAGGGAGGTAGACTTCATCCTTGACATTAATTATTTTCTTACAGGGAACAAAACGAGAAATCAGTGGACCTAGAACTTTGTAAAAAGTATCAGTACAAACACTTACATCCGAACATACTAAGAAGTTAGTTCAGTCGTGGGAATTTAGGTGCGTTAGCATTTCCCTCATATTTGCTGATCTGAAATCACGGAAAAAGCTATATTTTTTGGAAAACGTTTCAGCAGCCTCTTGTTCTAGTCTAGAAAGAACTATAGTATGATCAGAATTCCCAAGTGGATCTAAAGGTGACACTGACGATGGCTGACAACCTTTTCAAAAATAAGATCAAGTATGTTTGATCCTCGGGTGGGAAAATTAACTACCTGGTCCAAATGCCTATATCTATGGCCTCAAGTAGGTCTTCAAACTTTGCAGGACCGGAAGTTGGAAACCAGTGAACTTCAGGAAGATTGAAGTCACCTGCAATCAAGCATTACTTCAGATTTAAGTCAGCTGCGGCGTGAAATGCCAGCGAGAGACAAAGATCGTAATCCTCACTGGCATTGGGTGGGCGATAGACACTACTAACGAGTAAAGAGTAGACGTGAAGACGTGATGATGTCACTATCGCTGGAAAGCTTTCAAAAGAACCTTGACAGTTTTATGTTACAAAAGGAGCCGGAGCGATTAGGAATTTACCTAAACCCTCGATAGTCACGAGCAACTTGTCATATTTGATGATCGCCTTTAAACTTTTGCAACCCACATGGTTTCTCTGTATACCGAATTTAATTTTCCGTTACAAATAGTGTTCACAAAGGCCCATGCCTATTTCCCTCAATAAATTGAATTGAATTGAATTGAAGCCAGTAACGTACGTAAGGATGGGGATATTTTCACCATACAAAAAGCTTTCCGATTAGGCAAAGCAGACCCAGCCATGACCGTAGAAGATCTCACATGGCCTCTTAAATTTATTTCAGAAAACGAAACCTAGACAGCACTCCTTTTAGAATGACCTTATGGAGTTCAACAAAACAAGTGTTTTTTTCAGCCGGACTAAGATCCAAGGGAACGGCTGAAAATGAGGGAACTAAGGACAGAATTGAGGGACAGAATAGGCAAAGGGGAGAAAGGTTGAATATCAATGAGAGTCAAATAGTCCAGATCAAGGTGTCTTTCCTGTGGGTAAAACCTTTTAAAATGAGGTAAGGGTCTCCCCGACTAAAGGATTATTTAGGGTCATCTTCGAAAATGTACAAAGCTTGTCCAACAACCTAGGTGAACTAAGAAACCTAGATGATAAAATTAAACGATGAATTATGGCTTTCACTGAAACGGGACTTTCTGCAGACATTTCTGTTTCCAAAATATCACTTTAACGATATCAGCACTTCAGGAGAGAAAGCCCAAGTCGAGGAGGAGTCATCATTTATGTCACTCCCAAGCTGACCACTATAATAATAATAATAATAATAGTTGTATTTAATACCGGTTTACAGGCATTGTCAGATGAAATATTCAGTGGGTAGAGGCTGGCAGTGAAAAAATCTCCTGAATATATATCATTATAAGTGTTTTTCCTATTTTCATGTTATTCAGGAGAAAAAACTGCCGCCTGTAAGGATGATAGCAATTCAGATCAGGGAAGGGCTAACACAATTGCAGTCTGTATGCAGTCTCTCTGTCTTTGATAGGAACCGGGATTCTGCCTCAGGCAAGAAAGCATCCGTGTACGGTCGCTCACTGTCTGCTGAAGAAGTCAACGGGTGCAGGCTGCAGAGACGGTGCCGTATCCCTCAAGGTAACACCTGGGATCGAGTTCAGATGCCGCGCACTCCGTCGAACAGGAAAACAGATTCTACCGTGTCGGCGCCCAGATTTCTTGGAAACTGTTCTGAATGCAAAAAACTAGTAATGGTAATCTTAAACAAAGAATAACTAAAGCATAACTATATCTTTATTTATTTATTGCCAGTTTAAAAGGCAAATTCAAAAGGGATATATGGTAGGGAGTCGAGCTGACAGTGAAAAAAACTCCTACTCGTTCTTTATAGCGTTTTCAGGAGAAACAAACTGCAGCTTATTAAATGGATTAAAGTTCAGGACAGGGAAATATTGACACATGTGCACGGTGAAGTACTTCTCCTTTCAAATATTGTCAGTGTTGGATCTGGTATTCTGTACTAGCAGCAGGTATACCAGCGAATGACTGTTCGCTGATGACTGAGGAATAACTCGATTACGGAATGCAGAGCCAGCAATATTGCCTTCAACATGAAGTCCAGCACAGGATTCAGAGTCCGTTGACGCCATCAGAACGGAAGAGAGCTTCCAGAGAATCAGCATACACAAGTTGGTGGAAGGTGTCCTGAATGTAGAAAACTAATTTCAGCTCTCGTAAAAAAGGAAAGTTTTGCTGAATTTTAATATTTCTGGGTAGTTTATTCCAGATTGCTATAGTGTTTACCGAAAAAACTGACGGTATCTAACGGTGCGTGCCAAAGGAAGAAATAAGAATACATCTCCATGAGTGGTGCGCCGAGAGTGGTCGAGCTGTCTCAGGGATGTAAGGGGGTTAAAGGTAAAACTGTTCAAAAGTTTAAACGTTAAAAATAGTCCCTTCTGTAATCTACGAAGACGCAATGGGTCGAGCTTGTAAGCTGACAGCGTTGTTGGTAGGACAGGTTTCTGTGCTCTGAAGTGAAACCTCTCTTAGTTAAGAATTTTCGTTTTGATTCTATCTTCCTTCGTGCACTCGCATGCAGAAGGATTAAACAGAAACTAGCAGTATTCCAGACTAGGTCTGACATACATTTTATGAAGGCTGGTCCTAATATTGACGGTTTTAAAATTTCTGAGAATAAACTCAGTGGTTTGGCGGGCTTTTGAGACAATCAGGGCGCAGTTCTCTGACAGATTAAGACTACTAGAATATGATATGCCCAGATCCTTTATAACCCCGGGCACATGTAGGTCATGACCGTTTTTGCTTATATGAGGATGATGGTTGTCACCACTTACCATAACAGAGCACTTGTGCCAAGAAAGCGAAAGGTGCCATGTGCGACACCACTGAGCGAAGGTTTGAAGATCGTTTTTTAAGAGCTCAAGCATGATGTGGCGATCGGCCGGTGTTTATCGAAAGGCAACTTTTTATTTTATTTTATTTATTTATTGCCAGTTTACAGGCAAGGTCAAAAAAATGTATATATATACAGTAGAGGGTCAAGCTGACAGTGAAAAAAACTCCTGATCGTTGTTTCAGGTGTTTTCAGGAGAAAAAACTGCAGCTTATTGAGTAATTAAAGTTCTGGACAGGGACGCGTTAACACAGGTGCCCGGTGAAGAACCTCTCCATTCAGTGTTACGGATCCGATATTCTGCACCAGCAGGTATTTCGGCGAGCGGCTGTTCGCTGTCGACTGAGAAATAAGCCGATTGAGGTCTGGAGAGCCAGTAATATTGCCCTCAGCATGAAGACCGGCACAGGATTCAGAGTCCATGAACGCCATCAGAACCGAAGAGAGCTTCAACAGAGTCAGCACCCAAAAAGTTTTGGAAGGTGTCCTGAATGTAGAAAAACTAGTGACAGTTCGCGTAAACAAGGGATAGCTTTGTTGAATTTTTGATACTTCTAGGTAACTTATTCCAGATTGCTATAGCGTTTACCGAAAAAAACTGTCGGTATCTAACTGTGCGTGCCAAAGGAAGAAATAAAAATACATCTCGATGACTGGTGCGCCGAGAGTGGTCGAGGTGCCTCAGAGATATAAGGGGGTTAAATGTACGACTGTTTAGTAGTTTAAACAGTAAAAATAGTCCCTTCTGTAATCTGCGAAGCCAGAGCGGGTCAAGGCTTGTAAGCTCACAGCGTTGGTGATAGGACAGGTTACGGTGATCTGAATAGAAAACTCTTTTTGTAAAGAAGTGCTGGACTGATTCTATCTTCTTTCGTTCACTAGCGTGCAGAAGACTAAATAGAAACGAGCAATATTCCAGACTAGGCCTGACGTACATTTTATAGAGGCTGATTCTAATTTTGACGGTTTTTGAAATTTCTGAGAATAAACCCAGTAGTTTGGCGTGCTTTAGAGACAATCAGGGCGCAGTGCTCTGACAGATTAAGACTACTAGAGTATGATATGCCCAGATCCTTTATAAGTCGGGGCACGTTTAGTTCGTGACCGTCTATGCTTAGGTGGGGCTGATGGTTGTCGCCAATAACCATCACGGAGCACTTTTTGCCAAGAAAGTGAGAGGCGCCATGTGTGACACCACTGAGCAAAGGCCTGAAGATCCGTTTTTAAGAGCTCAAGCACGATGTTGCGATCAGCCGGTTTATATCGATAGGCAACTTTTTAAATCGTCAGCGTACATAAAGGGCCTACCATACTGAAAAGCAATCAGGAACATCGTTGACAAAGAGGCAAAATAGAAGCGGGCCGAGCACGCTGCCCTGAATAACTCCGCTCCTCACATGCGTGGGGTTGGAGATAACATCAGAAATTTTAACCCGTTGTGCGCGAGCATTCAAATAGGAAAATATTAAGTTCAGAAGCTTGTTACCTATGCCGAAGGAGGCAAGTTTCAGCAGTAGGAGATCATGGTCAACACGATCAAAAGCCTTAGTGAAATCGAAGTAAACGGTGTAAATTGCAAAACCGCTGTCTCTAGATTGTAGCACATGATCAAAGAAAGAGAGCTGGCAAGTGTCACAAGACCTTTTTTCGAGAAAACCATGCTGAGCCGCATTAAGTAGGTTATTTTCTCTTAGGTGACACATAATCTTTTCTTTGATCAAGGACTCGAAGATCTTTGAGACTGCTGGTAGTGTATTAATTGGTCTAAAGTCGTCAAATGACGTAGGTCGGCCGTGTTTCGGAATAGGCAGTATGTGCGATTCCTTCCATAAAGTAGGGAAAGTTTCACTTTCAAGAGCAAGATTAAATATCTTATACAGAAGGGACGGAAATATATCGTTTGCATCCGCCTTTAGAACGCTGACCGGGACGCCATCTGGTCCTGGACTGTAAGATTGACGAAAACGCCGAATGGCTACGGTCACGTCCCAGAGGGTAAAAGTTATGGTTTCGAGGACGTTACCGGTCCGAACCCGGATGTTAGGAAAGGGCGCGACGGTATGTTCACTAAACGTTCTAGACAAGAAAGCATTGAAGCTATCAGCAGTCAACTTAGCGTCAGCTATTGGGTTTCCTAAAGCATCTCGAAGTACGGGGTGCTGCGTTTTTCTCTGCGTTTTTTTAGTGTGCGCGAAAAAAAGCTTCGCAACATTTAACGAAGGGTTTTTCGGCAAAGGTAACCTCATCGGCTTGTCGTTTTTCGTCAGACAGCCTCTTAGCCTCTTCAAAGATTTTTCTGGATCACGGGCAGGACGGAGGTGTCGTTTTGTAGATGAAAACGACGGGAGAGTCTACGCAGTCTACGGCGGAATGATAAAGGGAGGTAGACTTCATCCTTGACATTAATTATTTTCTTACGGGGGACAAAACGAGAAATGAGTGGACCTAGAACTTTGTAAAAAGTATCAGTACAAACATTCACATCCGAACATACAAAGAAGTTAGTCCAGTCGTGGGAATTTAGGTGTGTTAGCAATTCCCTCATATTTGCTGATCTGAAATCACGAAAAAGCTATATTTTTTTGGAAAACGTTTCAGCAGCCTCTAGTTCTAGTGTAGAAAGAACTATAGTATGATCAGAGTTCCCAAGTGGATCTAAAGGTGACACTGACGATGGCTGACAACCTCTACAAAAAATAAGATCAAGTATGTTTGATCCTCGGGTGGGAAAATCAACTACCTGGTCCCACATGCCTATATCTATGGCCTCAAGTAGGTCTTCGAACTTTGCAGGACCGGAAGTTGGAAACCAGTGAACTTCAGGAAGATTGAAGTCACCTGCAATCAAGCAGTACTTCAGATTTAAGTCAGCTGCAGCATGAAATGCCAGAGAGAGACAAAGATCGTAATCCTCGCTGGCATTGGGTGGGCGATAGACACTACCAACGAGTAAAGAGTAGTTATCTTTTAGGACTACTCGGAGCCAACAGCTCTCCTCTACCGCGGTAAATTGGCAAAAGTCCAATGGAAAAAATGTAAGTGGTTGCCTAACATAAATACAGCTTCATTAGTGTACATAAAGGGCCAACCATACTGAAAAAAATCAGGAACATTGTTCACAAAAAGGCAAAATAGAAGCAGGCCGACTACGCTAACCTGAATAACTCCACTCCTCACGTTGTGTGGAGTTGGAGATAAAATCGGAAATTTTAATTCGCTGTGCGCGGGCATTCAAATAGGAGGATATTAAGTTCAGAAGCTTGTAACCGATGCCGAAGGAGGGAAGTATCAGCAGAAGGAGATCATGGTCCACACGATCGAAAGCCTTCGTGACGTCGAAATAAACGGTTTAGATTGTAAAACAACTATCTCTAGCTTGTAGCACATGTTCAAAGTAAGAGAACTGGCAGTTGTCACAAGATATTTTTGAGGAACCCATGCTGAGCCGCATTAAGTAGGTTATTCTCAGTTAGGTGACGCATCTTTTTGTCTTTAATTTAGGTCTCTAAGATCTTCGAGACTGATAGCAGTGTATTTATTGGCCAAAAGTCAACGAATGACGTAGTTCGGCCGTATTTGGGTATAGACAGAATGTGCGATTCCTTCCATAAAATAGGGAAGGTTTCATTTTCAAGAGCAAGATTAAATATCTTATAGAGAATTGATGGAATTTTATCATTTGCATCCGCCTTTAGAACCCTGACCGGGACGCCATCTGGTCCAGGACTGTTAGAATGATCAGGATGCTGAATGGCCATGGTCACGTCCCAGAGGGAAAATGTTATGTTTTCGAGGACGTTACCGGTTCGAACCCCGTTGGTTGGAAAGGGGTGACCGAATGTTCACTAAAAGTTCTAGACATGACTTTTGGTACATGATATACACATCTAATTCATAAGTGTGGGCAAATTTTGCCATGAACGTCCATGCTTAGTTGAGGCTGATGCTCATCAACAACAGCACAAACAGTGCATTTTTGCCAAGAAGGAGGAAGGTGAAATGTACAGTACATTTAGACAAAGGCCCCAACTTCTGATTTAATGGTCAAAGAAGGATATTTCGTTGTTCGATTTTTTATGGATAACTAAAAAGCTGTTTGAAAATCAAGGCCTAGTTTTTCGAAACTTTTCTGGCCAAAATTAGGCTGTAATTAGGTCATATATGATGGGGTGTTTTGGTACGCCAGCCCACACCATGAGAGATTGGATCCGAGTTGCTGTCGTTATTTTTTTCTATTGTGTAAAATCATGGTCAAGTGCTCCTGATGGACCAACGCACAAAGGAATAGGCTTAAGTGCCGAGTTTTTACCGTGCAAGCTTTTTTTCTCTCCTACATCCGGTCTTCCTGGCTCTGGCATGAAAAATTTTCATAATGGAAGAGGAGATGTGACTGTGTTTAGATGCAGCAAAAGTCTGCAAATGCAGGTCATAACGCTTGCATTCCGCCCGTTGGATGCATGCGATGGACATCTTCGAAATTGACGGTTGGACTGTCAAGTCCATCTAAGCTCTCGGGTTAAATGCTTAAACGATAACTTAAAAAATTTTGCTCTGTCACTGCTGCAAAGATTATCCATCAGGTAAATCAGTGCAAGCACAAGAATTTGTTCCCGTGCATATGAAATGCAAACTCTAACTACGCGGATAGCACGTCTCTAGACTATTTATCGTCCATGTCAAACCAAATATAGAACGATATCAGCCTGATCAAAACCCTGAATACCATCCGTGCACTCGGACGCAGGACACGAACATATGCTATCCATGTATTGTTGACAAGCGTCCGTCATTATAATATGTTTTCTCGATTAAAAACATGAACTCCCAGACCTTTGGTGTACCAATATCTTCGGTATTTGTTTCTTGCGATTTGTATTGAATGGTATGCAAATTTTCTAGTTTCTGCTTTTTCTGCTTTTTATGTTGAAAAGTGCTAACTATAAAGAAAAAATTACCCATTTTCGCATTCTTTCCAGCCTTTGAATATTTTGTATACCTAACCATATTTACTCTATTCCCAGTTACGTGGATTCATAGTCTCTGATTCCTCAAACCAGGCCATTACTAAGTTTCAGTTATATGCATAAAAGTATTCAATTCTGGAGGAAAATACACAACTATGTGACCTTGCATCCTTATAAATGCTATCAGTTCGACTATTTTACCGGCCGAAGATGTTATGTTGGTTATACACACAGATAATTAAGGCACCTGTGGTCATTTTCAGTCGATGTGAATACATAACAGGATCAATATTTACCCTATCATGTCTTCAGATGGTGTATGAAAATTGAGTAGGAACATACAAAATTGACCTTTCTGGTGAAAAACGTACAAATAATAGTAAGTGTACAGTATATAACAAGAACCGGTGTGTTAAGATTACAATTTCCCATTTGGATTGGAGGTATTTTCTCATGTCCGTTGGATTCCCAGTGCGGAGCAAAGCACTGTGGGCCATGCAAGGGCTGACATTGAGTGAAAGAAAATGAGATGAACTGCGACAGTAATAGTTACGGGGTGGTCAGCGGTTGACGAAGGAAGGGGCACCGGCATCGTCCCCGTCACTCGATCACATAGATCTTATCCTGGGCCAACGCCAAAGTGAAAGTCTTCACTTTACTTTATCGACCCATTCAGTCTCTCGGAGCATTATTCGGTGTCTAATTTAATAAAAGCAGAATATTACTTATGAAAATGTAATGACCTTGATCAAGTACGAGCATCGTACTTTGAATTATTACAATTTATCAGTTGTCATAGTTACTCACTGGGCAAATTAAAATTTCTTTTAGATTTGATTGAATTTTACAGTCCACAGGACCATTTGCAGCTCAAACATCTTTTTTACTAGTTCATTTACTTGATTTTTTTCCTAAAGGCACCACTCTCGTTAAAAATTTTGTAAGGGCTCGTCTTCTATAGATGTGTAAATACGGTTCCCTCTCCGATGCCTGTGCATATATATATATATATATATATATATATATATGCTTCAATTAAGGGTGTCATTTCATTATATGGCATTTGCACAGGTCTCCTTATAACTACGATACATATTAAGATTCCCAATATTCCAAACATCGACAATGTGTAGGCATAACTCAGTAAAAATCTACGTTATCTGTAGGGTGCTCATGCAGATCTAGATAAATTTATTGACATTCTATTCAACCGAATTTATCCGTATGTTTGTCTTTTATATGAGCATCGTTTTCGGCTTTTCACCCTAATTTAAAGGCTATCCCAAATAACGGAATTGTGTAACAGATTAATTGGACCATGAAACATAGAGTTGCCGATATCCCGTTTTTTGGTGGAGGCTGTGGTGCAGCAACTTTAAGCTTAAGCTATCGCGAGAGTAAATTTGAGATTTTCGGCTGCGCTTCGTAGACGACACGTTTGTTATCGTCAAAAGAGATCAACATTAACCATTCCAAAAAATCCTGAACTTAACATTCCCAGGAATGCAATTCCCCTTCGAAATTGAAGCTGATGAAGAAAACCCGTTCTTAGATTTCCTCGAACATGGGAAGACTGTTGGGATGCTACATACCTCAACCTTTTGTAAAGATACATACTTCGGAGTCGTCTTACATTTTAGGAGTAACCACCCCATGTCTCACAAACGCAGCTCTGTTTACAGCATGCTAATTCGAGTAAAAACTCACTGTTCTGAGGAAGAAACATATAGAACAGAAGTATAATACCTTTTCAAACTATTTTCTCAAAACGGATATCTTCCTTACTTTTCCATCGATGCCTGCGACGGAAACAGTTCAAAAAAAGATGTTTTTGAGATACGACCACTCAGGCGTCCATAAACAACAAACTATCGAACCCTCCCGTATATAAAGTATGTATCTGAGCTCGTCTAAAGACAGCTTAAAATACACCAGATTAAAAAGCGCACACACCTACAAAAATTTTCCCTACCCACCAGTGTTTTTTGTTGAAACATAAAAGAAGTCATCTACAAAATACCCTGTACAAGTTGTGATTCAGAATATATTGGTCAACTCGAAGAATTTTTATGCATTCGTTTACATCAACATCAGTTGGCGTCGAGGAGATGAGACCTCTTATATCAGAGGGCCATGCGCACAATGGACACAAGATGCCTATTTTCATGGGAGGATACTCACATCATTGGCGCCTGCCAAATAAGGAAGGGCTTCAAATTCCTGGAGACAATGCACTCAGACGAGGTATAAATTAAAAAGCATATCAATTTGGATATCAATTAAAATTTATCAAGGTGAAGTGGAAGCGAAAACAGCAATTACCAACCAAATGTATGAAAGCAGTGGACGCATATCAGCTTAAACTTTAGCCAACCTTAGAATCTTGTGTTAGGCATTATGTAAAGTTCACTGTTTTGCGTACATTTCCCATTTATCTGAAGAGGAACTGGGGTACCAGTCTCGAAAATTTACATAAAAAGTTATTTTGATCCCGAATAACTTTAGCTTAATATAAATATATATATATATATGGCCCATCTGCTCGACCCAGTGTGTGGACTGTCTGCGCCGTACTCGAGCGCATCTTTGTTTCCAGTCCCAGCTGGTAGTCAGGGTTATGATTAGCTAAATGAAGGCGGAATAAACCCGAAACAGACTGTATCAATCTACCAATATTCTCTGTCGTGTCTCTTCTCTGCAATTGTAACTTGGCCGACTTCGGCCTGGTAATTGGTTGCCTGTTCGTGACCTTTGCAACCCATACGGAGTTTGTTTGCTTCGGGAAGCCACTAGATCGGTATGCGCCTATTCCTGTTTGAATAAATACCCGATCTGCAGCAACAGAGAATGACAGGTGGTGAGGCACTGATGAACTTCCGTTCGATGAAGTGCTTATGACCCATCTGCTCGACGCAGTGTGTGGACTGTCTGCGCCGAACTCGAGCGCATCGTTGTGTTTCCAGTCCCAGCTGGTAGTCAGGGTTATGATTGGCTGAATGAAGGCAGAATAAGCCCGAAACAGACTGTATTAATCTACTTATATTCTCTGTCGTGTCTCCTCTCTGCATATATATATATATATATGGAATGGAACCGACAAAGACAAGGGAGACCGGAATGGCCATTTCTGGCTTATTAGCCGTCATCAGCCAGTCATACCCAATCCCAAGTGTGGCACACCTGGGATTCGAACCCGCGACCTTTGGTATTTGAGTCGAACGCTCTACCATTTTGAGCTACGGGCTCGGTGTGCCACACTTGGGATTGGGTATGACTGGCTGATGACGGCTAATAAGCCAGAAATGGCCATTCCGGTCTCCCTTGTCTTTGTCGGTTCCATCTATGCTACACGTCGCTATGCGACCGCCTGCAAGGGCTCTAGTCTGAGCTCCAGGGCACAACGGAACATGCATGTTCCTTAAGCAGATCGGTGAGCCCCACACTATCATATATATATATATATATATATATATATATATATATATATATATATATATATATATATATATATATGGTAGATCAATGCTCACCAATCGTTTACAGGACTCAATCGTCCTGTTATGACTTTGGGCTCACTATCGAAACCACCAGCAGTCGCACAGCGGCCCGTGGCTCAATGGTTGTACTTCTGATCAACGGGTTAAATGTTCGGGTGGGGCACCACCTGGGGTTGCATATATATATATATATATATATATATATATATATATATATATATATATATATATATATATATCGGGCTCATCATCCTCCGAAGAAGATGAAGAAGAAGGCACGAGCTCATAGACCAGAATGTATTTGAACTGACGTTTCGGAAACTCTCTCGTTTTATTTATGGAAACGTTCGAATAACAATAGAAATGTTGAAACGCTGATAACAAGAGATAAATTTAAACTTCATTGAAAATAAGCGAGCAAACTTAGTGTAACGTCATTTAATTTGGCACGTTTTGTTTAAGTTTGAAATTGCGTGCAAATATTTGGACTAACCACTTTCACCAGCATCTATGCACTTGTGTGCTTAGCTGTAATGTGTGCTGCAGCTGGAGTTTTGCCTCCACTCTCCACAGGCCTTTCATAAGAGTTCAGACATGGTTTCCATGTGTAGTCTCCAGGTTTCAGTGTATAAGATTACTGTACAGGACTAGTAACGCGACAAAGATATCAACCAAACAAATTTGTTAATTTTTAGATTAACACCAAATAATCTTTTTTAAGAAACTATTATTACCATTCAAAAAATGTTTATATGCTTTTACGTTTCCGGTCCTATTCGCAATAGTGAAAGTTATATATGTCCTTATTTCAATATTTCAATTAATATTTCCTCAGTAAGCACTTCTTTAATCAGTACTGATCGAAACTTTTGTAAAAGAGGACTTCATTTGTGTACTAAAAATTAATTTTCTGCTAATTAGTCAATTCTTTTACCGTGAGTCTCGTTTAACAAGAAACATCTGTCATTTCAGCAGATGATGGAAGGAAACAAACCACAATACTCGCGGGTAGTCAAAACAGGGACCTGGTAACTGAGCCTGCTCTTATGAATTTTGATTAAGATGGCAGGAGCGGAGCGCGCGAATCGGAACCATTTGATTTTGACTTTCGGCACGCACCGAAACGAACACTTATTCAGTCAACCTACCGACAATTTAGCACCAATACAGAGGTTTACCACTCTGGCATACTCATTCTTCCCTATACGTCATGTAGAGGCATTTTGGCACTTCGTATGGCGCCATGTGCAGAGGTGTCCTCGAGAAAAATGACGAGTGCCCAGAGTAAGGAGCCAAACGGTGAGGTTATGACACCGGTTGCAATCTCTTTTGTTGCACGCAAACTAAAACTGCATGACCCAAAGATGCTGAATTACGCTCGGTTCCTCGAAACAACTTATCATCATGACTACTGTAAATTCCAGCTGCCAAGATTGGTAAGTTTACAATTATGGTTAAACTAATGTTTAAGTCATTTGTCTTTTAGACGATTACCGTTTGAAATTTATTTGCTAAGATTGGTGAAAATGCAAGCTTTTCCTCTATATAATCGTACGAAATGCAGTTTAGTAACTACCTAAATGTCCCCTCATTAGTGCATAACTAGAGGAGAAAGAGGTGTACATTTAGGGTCTTTTCTAGCCCACGTCACTGTCATATCGATAAATTGAATTATCGGAAATTTGTTTAGAAAATAATTAATAATTCTTATTTGCTTTCGTCGCCTCACGTGCAAGGTCACTTAAAAATTTTCAGTGATCCATTTTTTCTTTTAGAAATAGCCCCGAATTGCTATTGCTAAACAAAGGCAATTAACTAGCTTGTTGTTACCGGATACAGCGCACTAGTTAAAGGACTTTTGACGCATTTTGAGCAGGTCTTTTTACTTGGCTTACGAGTAATATATGTTATAAAAAGTCACAAAAGATAAACAGTTTAAGTGTCATTGATATTAAATTTCTTTAAGGAACAAAGACTTCCCCCAACTCATTCTAATGGAATATACGAATCTACCTACACGCACGACTACCCAAGAAAACCACTTCCGTGCATCGTAAGTTTGCTGTTTTTAAGTTTAACCTTCAATTTGCTGTTTTAGTAGCCGCTGTGTGACGTGACATGAGACGTAGTTTACATAGGAAAGGTATGAGCTTTGCCTTGATTGTGCTAGGTGTGAAAGGAAGTATTCATCAGCATCTGCTTATTGATTTTCATTCAGCAAATTGTATTCTATTTATCTTTAAAATATAACCCCAGAAAAAAATCATTGACCGGAGCTGAATATCCGCTACTGGTTACAGCTCATCCTCAAGGTGCCGGTAACATTTTTTGTAAATTTTGTCTGGAGTTCTGCACTCCAGGAATGTTACTGCTTAGGTAAACATACGTTCCAAAATTATCTGTTATTACATGAACACGCAACTCTGCGTTCGTCTTTGCACGACATTACTACAGTATGTGAGCCTCGACAGTATCTTTGGGTCAATTAAATTCAAGTTTATTTGATTGAACTAGTGATGTTTACGTTAAAGTCTATTAAAATATTTATTATCTTTTTGAGCTGTCAGTAACTGCTGGGTTTGAACTGTCTTTTCTTGTTAATTGCAGTACCTATTTCAAACAATGACTTCGATATTTACAAATCATCTCACAATTCACAATATCAATTAAACTTTTTATTCCTTTTCTGGCGTTCTTTTTTGAAATTTATATTTTTGGCTTTGCAGAGATGTTATGGAAATTTATTTAAATACACTGAGCAGTTAAAAGAATGTAACAAGTTCCAAATAGAAATTTCATGAGGTTATAACATTTCGTGTTCCCTTATTCAGTTGCTCACTGTCCTTGAATATTATTACTATTAACTATTCGAGGAGAAAGCGGTCTATAACGATCAAATGCGATAGATAAGTAGGAATTGTTAATGTTACTCAGACATGTCTAAAGGTGGTCAAAAAGCAACTCGATCAGCTGACCGCATGCCAGAATGACTGCTATAAGCGGAAAATAAGGTGTTCAGATGTTGAAATTTGAAGCAATTTGTGGGCACCGTCCATGCGATCAATCCAACAACTGCATTTAAAATCCTACATCGGGTCACGACTGGGCATCATCTAAGCTACTTGGAAGCTGTTGCAATGCGGA
Organism: Schistocephalus solidus; assembly: GCA_017591395.1. Taxonomy (NCBI): domain Eukaryota; kingdom Metazoa; phylum Platyhelminthes; class Cestoda; order Diphyllobothriidea; family Diphyllobothriidae; genus Schistocephalus; species Schistocephalus solidus. The sequence goes on from WEDG01004282.1 coordinate 21,441, forward strand.
TGACATGATCAAAACGATGCAAGCAATTGGATCATGTGACCCAGCGCCAACCGCCATGGTCAGAGACGGTGAGAGAAATGATCTCATTCCTTTCCCGATTGCCATGCTCCCCCCAAAACACCTCCAGCCACATGACTACTGTTCGGTGCTTTGAATCCGTTATCACGCTTGACAGGGTCTCGCTATAACCACAAGTCGCTCGCATATACAAATTCCCTACATCTACCTCGCACCATGCCCAACCGCATGCCTGATCAACAGTCCCTGCTCTTATTTAAAACGTTTGATCCTCTCAAACCTTTTCCCTGCTGGAAAACTAATCTTGTCAATATGTAATTAAACATGAGAAGGTAAAAAAAGGTGACGACATTTTATGTCAGTAAATTCTGTGAATTTCATCACTTTGTCCATTTTTCGGACAAAAATTCGCCAAGGATGCCTTGGATGGCACCCTAAACAGGGCAGTAAAATAAGAACGCCCCACCCACTTAAAAAGGTGACTTTGTGATAAATTTCAGAACGTAAATATTCACAGGTTTTACCCCTTACAAAAATTAAGTTGTTACGCTAACCTTTACCCTAGCCCAGCCCTAACCTAAGCCCCACAGTTAACATGCGCGCAAACCATAACTCTGTACATAATCCTCATTCTAACCCTAACTGTGATCTTAACTCCAAACTTAAACCTAACGCTAAACTTAACTCTAACTCTCACCTTAATATAAAACTTAATTTCACCGGAATATGGCACAAAGCCACTCGTGGTGTGAATGGTCCCCGTTGCTGTGCCCTATCTGGGTACCCATAAAAGGTTTGCTTACAAAAAAATTATCCGATTTTTAACTGACCAGTGGCTTTGTTGGTTGACTCGTATATGATGAGCGTTTTAAGTTGTCCAACAAAGTCTATGTTTAAGTTTTCTGCGTGAGGTATCATCCTCGGGAGCATTACGATATGCAAAATAATAAACCGTACCTGTTACTTACAATTATAAATCTTTCTGTTTGTGTTCCCGCATTTATGAGATGAAAACGAGTTTTCATTCTGCCATAAAATGGCTAATTTTGCCAAAAATAGTTCATTTATGGTGGTTGATTAGTTTTTCATTAAGCTTTTAACTGTAAAGCTGCTTTTGCGTTAATAACTGCGTGTTGCACTTTCTGTTCTTTAATAGACCATACAAGACAAGAACAGGTGTTCTTTATAGACCATACAAGACAAGAACAGTGTATTCGCCATATTCATATATTGTTTGTGTTTACTAAGCCTATTTTTACCACGGACTGTGACTCAATAATTTCATCAGTAGGCTGTACTTGAAAAACCGTGAACCTCAGTTTCCCTTCCCGCGAATCCTTGCTGTTAGACTACGAAACTCTTCGATCCCGATTGACCAAGAATAGTCATGAAAGTCGAACTCAGTCTGCATGAAGAAGAGACAGATTTTCAAGTCGTAGAGTAGTTATATCCTCATGTGGCTGCCATTTAATTCAAACGTTAACATTTTCGTGCGTCAATTTCATCGCATTAGATGTTGATGTTTTCAAATAGAATCTGTTTCCCCTCTAGAAGGCTGATATCCACGACACGCATTCCAACTATGACTATCGGTGTCCGTGCGAAGTGCCCCTTACTTGTATTTATGCTAATACCTGGTGATAATGCTGGAAAGAAATTGAAAACTTTCATCACGAGGGCCTCAATCGAACTGTGTGCATGAGTTACCGGTGTTGTGAAAATTCCCATTGATGAATTCAAAAGACAATTTGGCGAGCATACGTTAGCTTTCGATAAATTGTTTTCAGGCATTTTCATTTATATCACTGTGTAACTACGTCAAATATGCGAATAAGTAAACAAATCGTACGGTTGTCAGGGCGGGGGAAAGAAAGCAAATAGCAGTCCGTCCTCTGATCAGAGTCAGATGGCGGCCACCGGGACAGGTAATTAGATGCGGGCGGCTGAATTGGTGGCTTTCGACTACAGTACTTGCGGCGCCTGTATAAAAGTTCTTTTGGGGCGCACAGGACCGGTTCACGTAGCCTGATTACAGTCGCTTCTGGCGTAGCCAACAGACGCTGTCCAAGGAATTTTGAAAAGTTTGAGGGACCTTGTAAATTACCCGGAAGGCCTATTTGGCATTTACACGATGGCCTGTGTCTACCACATGCGCGAGGATAGAGCTGTTTATGTTCTTTATCGGCCCCTTTCCTAACCATGCTGGGAGGTGTTCTCTTATCCTTTTGGACAAACGCTGGCTCGTGAGACCAACATATTCTGCCAAACAGAAGCAGGTAAAGGAATAGATGCATATAGAGGTGGTCTATGCTGGTAGTTTTTTCTTGCCCTCTCCGTATAGGATAAGAGTAGTCGAGACGAGTAACTGGGCATCAGCTGCTGGAAAGGTTTTTGATACAGCTTGACCTAGGCGCCACCTTAAGAATTCACTTGCTGCATCACCTTGAAATGGGACCCTGATTGAAAGACTTTTCTGGTTCGTCGTTAGCACGGGAAGCTTTGGTGGTCTTTATTCCATGTTCTTAACAATAAAGTGAGCGGGATATCCGTTCTGTCGAAAATGCTTTCTAAAACCTTAAGCTCTCCTTCAATGCTATCAGTCGAACAGATCCTTTTCGCCGTTTGTGTCAAACAGGGCACTAAATTACGCTTAAAATCTAGCGGTACAAAACTCAAAAAATGATTATATTGCCCTGATCACGTCTTCTTACGACAGACACGACGTTCATTACTCCCGTCCGACCTTATACTCAGATACACGTCCAGAAAAGGGAGCGATCCGAACTGTTCTTGTTCCAATGTAAATTGGATACGGGTGCACCTAATTAATGGTATCCGTTAGAGCTGATAGATTTGTTTGTTCAGATGCAATCATGAAAATATCATCCATGTAACGCCAATAATATCCTAGACTATTTAGCTGGTGACGAAGCTGTTAAGCATCCAGTTTGCTCGCGAATATATTTGCCGAAAGTGGGCCAAAAGGTGAGCCCATAGCTACGCCAACCAGTTGTCTGTAAAGGCTGTCGTCAAATAGGAACTGCACGTTCAAGGTACATATTACTAACAATTAACCAAGGTGCACTTGGAACGTGCAGATATATTCACGATTGCATCTGAACAAACAAACATATCAGCTCTAAAGGATACCATTAATCAGGACGCACCCGTCAATGCAATTTACATTGGAACACGAACAGTTCGGATCGCTTCCTTTTCTGGACGTGCATCTGAGTATGAGGTCGGATGGGAGTATTCAACCTCGTGCCTATCGTAAGAAGACTTGATCGGGGCAATATACTCATTTTTGAGTTTTGCACCGCTAAACTTTAAGCGTAATTTAGTGTGCTGTTTGACACAAACGGCGAAAAGGATCTGTTCGACCGATAGCATTGAAGGAGACGGACCAGAATTTGTTTCTTTCCTCCTCCCTCCCTCATCCTGACAACCGTACAATTTGTTATACTTACCCCCATATTTGACTTAGTTATACAGTGATATAAATGTAAAGGCCTGACGACAATTTATCGAAAGCTAACGTATGCTCGCGAAATTGTCTTTTGAATTACCGGTGTAACTATACAATTCAGTCTCAAAGCCGGAGTGTAAGTAAGCAATACCGTGAGAACGACTGAAGGACTCACTGATACACTGAAACCTCCGCATCCATGTCGCCTAACAAGGCAAAATCAGTCAAACGCGTAGTATGGCATTTCATTAGTGCCTATGCTTGGAGTACTGTTAGCTTACCTACGTCGATAATGTCCACCCCGGTCCGACAAGGGTGGGCGCAGATGTGACGTGTGCGCGAACTTGTGCCTAAAGCAGGCTTTAGGTGCATCTACCTCGATCTCTCCTTCCGCGCGCGCCTTCTTATGATAAGACAAAGTCAAAACTACCGAATGTGAACTCGGCGGCAGTGCTTAGGAGGCCCGGCCGCATTTGCCACACACAACCTGGTCCCCACTCCATACGTATCCCGCTGCATTCAAGGCGGTCCGAGACCTCAGACAGGTAAAACGCCATAAAGGCCCTACTGGGCTATCTAAGACACTGCTGGACTTGAAGGTGTGTAAATTGCAACCTTAGTTCGATAGCGTTCAAACTGTCTAATTGACCGTATTCATGAATAATGCGAAAACAATAATTCAGACACACCGTGATGTAAGGTGGCATAAGGATTCCTTTTCAAAGTAGTATTTTGCATTTTCTTGTCGGAAAAAACTTAGCATGAAAAATTACTGTGGGCCACTATATCGCCGTAACAAATAGTAAAGAAGGTCACTCGGAGAAGCCTCAAAGTGGTTAATCTTACAACGGCCAACTTGTAGGAACCTGCCGACGACCTGACCTTGATAACGTTAAAAATGTCCTCGTAGTATTCTCCAGCCACATACCTCCAGGCAGAAAGCATTACTCGCGACTACTTTCCGTTGCCTTGAAGAGATAAACTGCTACACGTACCTCTGGCCACGTTGCTACCAAACGACTGTAGGAATGAAATCGTCGACTCAATACTTGTCGCTAACAGGGGGTTTCAAAAGTTCTCGAACAGGGCTTATGGGTCCATCATGATGTCTTACTGTCCATGCATTTCTATGCAAAGAGGATATCCGTCCGAGCAGTCCTCCTGTATAATTGTGAATGCTGATCAGTGCACGTTCGCCTGAATGGCTTGACGGTTCTTTTTCGTAACACAGTAACAAGTTGAAGAGGAGAAAATTACGATAAAAATCTTTCAAAGCTGATGGCAAACCACATTTCTCCCCTATGCGGAAAAAAAGATGAAGAAAAATATGACAATTTTTTGCAATTTTTACGTAGCTCATTTGGGGCAAATCCGCAAGATTTCTTCCTGTTAAATTAAACATTTTACTCAAAAAAACCACAGTGAAATATTAAACTTTCACGGATTTTCAATAAAATGTAATCCTGTTCTACGTACACTTGTTAATAACGCATTCAGCTTTTAGCAGTTTTGACAGATTTTCACAATGATGCCATGGGGTATCAGGCAATGATAGGTGCAGTGTTCATATTTGTAGTTCACTATCCTGCACGGCCTAATTATTTTTTCCTTTGAGGGCACGGTAAAGGATCCCAATTTGAGTAATGTGCACAGAAAATGCATTTCCCAATTTACCGACACCGGAGGCCACAGAAGACCAGGCTGGAACACATGGCAGGATGAATCTGGCGTATATGGCAACACCCATTTGCTCCGGCCCGAACAGGCTGCAGTGGATCATATGACAGATCCGATTCACCAAACCATGCACATAAATATGCTTGAGTGAAAACGTGAAAAATTACGCATGTGAAAAAATCAATAGCAGAATCACTATTTACCTAGGAGAACTATATGGGAGGATAAAATTAATGAAATGTTCTCAACAAATTTGCTCAAGGCCCATTTTCTGTAAAGATTGGGTGTCAGGCATTTGAAGTTTCACAGCAGAAAAAATAATCACTTTACAAACAGCCCACCCTTTGAAATCCTTCTTTAAAATTGGGTTCTGAACGGGCAGAAACCTAGCTAGCAAAGTCAACTCTTCAGAACTAAAATAACTGGACTTAAAACGGTCCCGAAGGACCAAATTCAATTCGATGAGTTGCATAACAGTTTATTCGTATGAGTGGAAAGCAGATTAAGAGTAACTAACTTAGCAACCAAAATAATTTCTAAAATGACTTCGTGTGTAGGATTTCATACCAAGCCTAGAAATGCACACTGTTGCACAAAACAACGAAAATGATGGAGACGGTAGTGAACGCTTCAGGCTTCTTTGCCCCTACCCACACGAGGACGGGGGGCCTTAAGGCGTTTGGGTGTGCCGATTGAAAACAACATGGCATGAACCCGCGGTTCAAATGGTGGAGCATGAAGTTCTATGACCAACCAAGTCGCGGCCTTAAACGCCGGCTCAGCCCCGATGGCGACGGCGAATATGCCATAAATGATCATGCCTGTCGTCCCTGTCCGTGCCAGGAAAACCTAGTGAGTACTTGATCATAACAATGAAACGGCCTGTGTCCACTCTAGACCGCACCTCCAATGAAAAACAACCAACCATCCTTGATTCTATACAGAGGATATATCGAGGACGTCTTTCCCACGTAACTTACAGCAAATTTACAGATAATATATGATTTTACGCTACATCTGAGATAATGTATGACTAATGCGATAGGAGTTAGCAATCCAACTTTTGAATTTAAGTCAATAAGACACATTCATAATCGCCACGGGCGTTTTCGGCACCTCGGTGGCGAATAATTTCTCAATCAAAAATTAAAACATGTCGGAGTTGGTTTGTCGACAATACAAACGGTCCTAAATCAAAAGTTAGGGAAGACAGGCCGGGTTGAACCAGGTTTTACTGACGAAAAACGAACAGGAGGCTCTGTTAGCAGGTGCCGCAAGCTGTCTTCAGGCCAGTGCGTGTCCGCCTGGATGGCTCGCAAGGCCGAAGAGATCCATGGGGACGCGGACTGCAATGAATGGAAAAACTTCACCGCCACCAAGGCTGTCTATGCCCCCCGTCATAGGAACCGCTTTTTTTCTCAGTGCTGATGGAACTACTCTAATCACTGAGAAGACGCAAATCCGGAAGCGCCGGATGGAGTACTTCAGAAGCGTTCTCAACCGGCCCTCCACCATATCCGACGCCGCCATCGACCGAAAGTCCCAAGAAGAGACCAAAACTGACCACGATCTCCTGTCCTCTCTCCAAGAAACCACGAGGGCCGTGCAGCAACTCTCCAACAGGAAAGCACTCAGATCCTATGCATCCCTGCTGAGATTTACAATCATGGTGGCCCTAACTGATTAATCACATCACAGCGCTCTTTCGGGAGATGTGGCGCCAAGGACAGGTGCCGAAGGATTTCAAAGACGCCACAATCGTCCAGCTCTGCAAAAAGAAGGTGAACCATCGAAGAATCTCGCTACTGAAAATTACCAGGGAAATCTTCACCTGCATTTTCCGCAATCGCCTCAACGTCCACCTGAAACAAGGTTTCCTTCCGGAAAGTCGATGCGGTTTCCACCGTCATCGTGGCACCACCGATATGATTTTCACCGCGCGCCAGCTGCAGAAGTATCAGGAGATTTGGATTCACCCTACTCTACCTTGAGGATCTGACAAAAGCCTTCAACACGGTGAATCGCGAAGGACTGTAAAATATCATGCATAAATTCGGCTGTCTAGTGCAATTAACTCACATGGTGCGGCAACTCCATGATGGCATGATGGCGCGCGTCACGAGCAACGAAGCCGTCTCAAAGGCCTTCCCAGTGACCAACAGAGCGAAGCAGGGCTGCGTCCTTGCACCTACCCTCTTTAGTCTCGTGTTGTCTGCCATGCTAATGGAGGCCTGCCGTTACGAACACCCCGGGATTCGCATCGCCTACCGGATGGATGACCAACTTCTAAATCAACGGCAGATGCATTCCCACTCGCGTGTAATTACAGCCACCATCAATGAACTTCTCTTCTTGAACGACTGCGCTCTCAATACACCGACAGAAAGGGACATGCAAAGGAGCATGGACCTCTTCGCTGCCGCTTGCACGAACTTCGGACTGATTATCAACACTGAGAAAACGGTGCTCATGCATCAGCCGCCGCCAAATACCACTTACAATGCACCTCGCGTCAGTGTCAATGGTGCTCAAATGAAAGCCGTGGACACTTTTATCTACCTGGGCAGCAATCCATCCCGAAGCACCAAAATCTCCGATGTGGTCGCTCGTGGAATCGCCAAAGCCAGCCATGCATTCAGACGCATGCAAAACATTGTGTGGAATCGCCACGGTCTCCACCTCAGCACCAAGATCAAGATGTGCAATGCTGTCATCTTGCCGACACTGCCGTATGTAACGGAGACTTGGACGGTGTACAACAAGCAGGCGCATAAGCTCAACCACTTCCATCTCAGCTGCCTCCGCGGGATACTGAAGCTGGGATGGCAAGACAGGATCCCGGACACAAAATTGCTGGACCGAACAAACCTCCTTACCATCTACGCCCAGCTGAGACAACTGCAACTGCCATGGAGCAGTCACTCCGTGAGGATGGACGACAAACGACTGCCCATACGCCTCTTCTATGGAGATGTCGTCGACAAAGAGGTCAATTGCGACGCTACAAGGACACTTTGAAGACTTCCCTGAAGCAACTGCTGATCAAACTGGCAAACTGGGAGGGCCTCACTCGGAACCGACCGGCCTGGAGGAGGACAGTGAAGACATGAGCAGCAATCTATGAAGTCAACCGGATCGCCGCCGCCATGGTCAAATGGGCGACACGTAAGTCACAAGCTCCCCGGACTATCACAGCGAAGGTCCAAGCCCTCCCAACATGCCCATACTGCCAACGCAACTTCCGCGCGCGATTTAGCCTGGTAGAACACCTTCGGACGCAATGCCACAAAAATCCAACAACTTCAACTTCTGCCAATCCTCCTTCCCACCTTCCCACGGTTACCATTGGCACCATATCCCCCACTCCCACCACCGTAGGGACCACAACCCAATACTCATCATCTGATACCTCCACCACCACAGCCACCACCACCGTCACCACCACCACCGCCGTCACCACCACCACCACCACCACTACCGCACATTCAGCTCACGCATCAGCCTGGTCAGTCACTTGCAAATCCATCGCACAGACTGGTTAACCAGTGCCTGGAGCACCAAACCATAACAGAGATCACCGCATCGTCTGCCCTCGAATATTCACTCACCGCATGAGCCTATTCGGTCACACGCGCATCTATGACAGCGGAATTCACTGCAATGTCGACAGCACTGGTACCCCAGGCACACCCTCCGCTCCTGGCATTCCCACCGTCACAATACATCAAACGACAACCCCCGGCCCGTCCCGACTTCGGCTCACACTGCGCCCGCAACTTCACCTCACGCATTGGCCTGACAGGTCACATGCGAGTCCATCGCACGGAGACTGACGAACCAGTGCCTGGGGTTCCGACACACAGTTACCGCGCCCGCCTCCACTGCCCTCGCTTCTCCCGTAAATGTACACACTGCATTGACCTAGTAGGTTACATGCGTCTCCACGATAACCTGCGGTAAACCACAGAAGGCTAGACCACATCAACGTACAACACCACCAATACATCCACAAACATCATCATCACGTACCCGAGACTATCACGGTGCGCTTGAAGCCGTGGCTTGGAAGGTTGCAAACTGATGGGATAACTCAAACCACGTGATTAGCCCAGCATGTACGGTTGTACGCAATGAACGACTGGTGGACTCAGAGTCGGGCTGCAATGGCTGTTTCTTAATGCGGCCTTTATGGCACTCCCCCTCCGTTGGGATCTGAGTCGCCCTCCTTAGGTTGTTGTTCTTTTGTGTTGTGTTGGACCACAGTGCGTGGGCCTGTGCCCTCCCATCGCCGATCTTCTTGACTCTCTTGACACCGGGTCCAGGTCACGGAGAGGAACAGAGTGAGGCAGGTGCAGCACAAGTCTGATCTCACTAGAATCTAGCACAGATCACCGTCCCTGTACCACCATGCTGAGGTGCATACGGTGGACATCTTGAAAACGACGGTCGATCTGCCGTGTGTCCACCGCTGAGATACTTAGACCCTAGTGCGTGCAGGCCTTTGATTTTTTTCTGTCGGTCTGCAACCCATCAGAGAATGGCGCAATTTGTTTGACCTAGAGCTCTCATGTGGCCGGTTCCAAGTCTCGTGCGGTCCCAGCAGCAAGTTGACTGGGAGTATAAGGCAAACAACGGCTCCAGGAACAATCGGTGGAAAGCGTTGGAACGGACTGCCACAAATCCAAAGAACGTTTACATCGATGAATGATGCTATTCAGTGTGGTCAATTAGAGGAAAAGCCACGGCAGACTTAAAGCTCGGAACGATGCACTCAGCATGGACTTATTGCCAAAAGTGTCAAAACAATATGAATCCTTGATACGCCTCGTTACACTTCTAACTGACACGTGTTTAAATAAGCCTATTCAGCACCCTTTATCGTTGTGGTTGTGTTTTTGTGCATCGCACTACCGATCCATTTTTACAGCCCCTCAGGCAAAAAACGGAAACCTGTGATAGACAAATACGTGGTAGCTTTGTCACTAGCGAATCCTAAGAGGATTATTACGCCCTCGGCTGTCACATGATTGTGTCTATATAGTTTACGTGCCGATTCAGCAGCAGATGACTGAGGTAGTCTCTAGAAGGAAGAAGTGGGGTGATAGCGGGTGTAACTGAGTGGAACATGGGCAGGGAGGGAAATGAATAATTCTGTTTATGAAGCCAAGCAATAACGTTGCTTTTTGCCAAAATCCTCTACCAATAACCTTGTCTGAATCAGCACGAAATCGTCGGGAAACTGACTTTCGACCATGGCAGCCAAGCTATCTGCGCAGCACGCTCTTACTAACAACCCGGTTGACTGAGTCTCTAGGTCCTGTCGCTGTGACTACTGAATATGCAGATTAACATTGCTGGCAAAGACAAGGGATCGCCATCCGAAATAAGATATAGGGGACAATTAGATTCGCCCAGCGGAACTCCATTGAGTAAACTAGTGTACAAACTCACGAGTTATCTGCCCAGGGCTCGAGATAACTTCTCAAATGACTACTCCTATGGACTCCGCAAATCAGTAGTAGCGTTATCCATAGAATACGCAAGAACAATTTTGTCGAAGTGCCAACTCCCATGGAGCAGACATAAAACGTAAACGGCTCGAACTTTGCAAAATCACCGTGACTTTCGCAAATTACCCGTCAATTACCTGCTCAACCAACCAACCATCCAAATAAGACGGCTTTGGTCACTTCAGAACTAGCTAAATACAAGGCAACATTGCTATACCTAGCAGAACTCATTTCTCCAACTAAGGGAATTTCAATTAAATGGGAGCAAAATAAGTTTGTGGAGCGGCCATATTAAAGAATAACGACGAAGAGTAGATGTAAATCCCTCAACCCAAACAGGGAACCAATGATCGCCTTATCAGAATTCGGCTTCCATTCAGCAGAAAAAAATTAGCTCCGAGGAAGAAAACATGACAATTTCAGTAGGAGACTCCGATGAAGCCAAACACTACCACACTGAAGGACTAAATATCCACGCCAATTCACTCCCAAACTGCAGCAAATGCATGTACATGACAACCAAAACCCGTGAGAAAAAAATGATAGACAGCTGCCGAAGTCTTCGTACGTAGACACAGGCATCAAGGAAATTCAGTGCCCAGTACCCCAAAAGGACTAGTTTCTCAAGGTCTACGCCAAAACTTAAGTACGCCAAGCAAGGCCGTGTTCACCTGACACAGATGCCAACCGTACCAGAGGCCACGTGAGATTCAAACCCACAGACTGGGACCAAATTCAAATGAAGTCTGATACACGTCGCGGTTAAATCGCGCGGTTCTTCTCGCTCATCACCGCAACTGGACCGCTGCCCGCTTCAGACGAAAAGCGGTCCTAAAATGTAAAATCTTGCACTGTTTGTTCTCCCGTCTCAGGAAAGTCCTAACTGTCGCTCTTCGGTCGCAAAGATAACAAGACTTTCCTCCATAAGAATCAATGTTTGATTGCTCGCCCACCCTGGCAGTGACCAGCACAATGCATTAATAAAGTCTGAGCAATCGATTGAAGGATTTCGCTTTGACATCGGCTACGGTTTCCGACAGCACCTTTTAATAACACGGAAAAAATACCGAACATGAACTCACGTGCAGTGGATTAAAGGAAATTCTGAGATTTGCTTTCAATAAGAAACGCGTACTTGTGTAGGGTTGCAATATAAATTATCCTGCAACATACACCGCAAATATTTCAGTCGCATCAGGATGCCGGATTGTGAACGAGCTTCTTCCCGACGTAACTGGCTATCAGATGATTAGAAGACTAACTGGTGCAGGTTTTCTAGTAAAATATATCCGACTTTAAAGGGAAAACCGAAAATGAATGGGAAAACCCTACTACTAACGCAGTCATTTTTAGTCATTTTGGCAGGCGACTGCGAAGAAGTTCATTCAAAAGCCCACGTCCTAGCGCGATTTAAATATCTGTGGGTTATGCTGCATAACAGTTAATGCTGCAACCCTTCCTAAGTTATCTTTTCTAATCGAAACCAAATTCCATAATTTACTTTAGTAGATAGCACATCTACTGTATATGTGAGTACAGTAGGCGCCGGAACTAACGAACTGTTGGCCGAAATATTTAAGTCTACAGGAAATTTGGAAAAATTCATCAAATAGGTTTGTGACAGGGATAAGCATAAACTCCAGTGCGCAGTTTGTTCATACACCACAGGATGACGGCATTTTACTAAGAACCCTCTAGATCACCGGTGAAAAGCCAATTTAACTTGACTGTGAAAACAAAATGCAGCTCGTTTTCAAACGTAGTAGTTCTCCAACACGAAAAACGGAACACTGATTTCATAATTGCTGCGTAGGAACAAGTTTAAATTACTGTTTGAGAGCGCCACCTGTTTTAGGAAAAACGTATAATTCCCTAAATGGGCCTCGTATCACTGTTTTTGGGCTGCAGAACTGCTGGCGATGTACATTTCCCAAGATATGCCCCACCAATCGTTCCATTTTGCGAAAAAGCGACGCCTTCAATGTCCTGGTGTAGGATATTTCGATAGTAGGGTTCCAAAACCGGTTAATGTTAGACTGCATCGACCGTCAAGCAAATCTGAAAATTAGATACTGTGAGTAACAAATATGTGCAAATCATTGTCAACCTCTTTTAAGAAAATTTGAAAACTGCAAGAACCTAGAAACCCATAAAAACCACCTGGTACTGGATGAATTATTTTCCAAACAGAATTGTCAGAGGTGGGCGGATAGATGCACGACAGAAAGCCGGTGCGTAGGGGTGAATACGCCAACTTGAGGTTCGGTTACGGTCTCAGATATAGCCCCCAAACCCACGGAAATAATATTCGGCAGGTGACTGCACAGTCAAGAGATTCTATCAGCGTCACTAATTTTGACGCATATAAGCCATGGAGACGAAACGCGTATGTTTAGAGCAGACAACGAGCAAAAATCGGTCAAGAGAAAGACAACTGAATATGCCCGCAGGATGGGGAGGAGAAGGCTCATGACCAGACGGCTGCGCTTTCGAGCTGAGGAACCTCTTTCTCATAAAAGCGGTCAACGTAGGGTGGAGTAATTGCGGCGGAGATCAAGGGGAAAAGTCCGCCCGGAGAAGGAAGGAAAATGAAAATGCGGTGTGCTCACACAGGCTATCGTGTCCCACATGTCTGCATACTGAAGGTGGGGAAGAAGGAAAAAAGGAGGCAAATGCTGAAACGCGCTGCAGAACGAGGCTTTGTGGACAGTCTAATATGGAAAAGCTCCAAAACACACAAAGAATTGAGGGCTTCGCGTGGTCAAAAAGTGAAAATTTTCAGCCCTGTGGAAGCTATCAACCGTTGCTTCTACCACCGCTGCCATCACCAACAGTAGAGACGAAATACATCTCTGCTTTTTCTGTCGGCAAGATGTGCCTATGAGCAGGGGAGAAGACAAACGCATCTGAAGACAATCCTCTGCTATGAGGCGAAGCAAGGGCGTCAAGACAGACACATTCAAGGAATAAAAGAAGTCCAATATATAGGACGAAGACGTTTTTGGAGATGTGTCTCAGTGTATACAGGATTAAAACACTTGGTCATGTAGCAGACAGAAGTGTTGTTTGTCTCTCTGTGTATGAGGGGTTTGATCAGCTTTGCAACTGGTCGGCTGAGTAGGCACGTGCGAAAAAATCGAGAGGATGAGATGCCTCTCCACCGCGACGAAGCGTGTTGTTAAAGGCCAGCAACTAAAAAACGGAGGCTCCAAAGAAACCATCAAAACCGCTGGAGGAGCTGCCATCCGAAGTGTCATGCCCTGCAAGGTTCTTCCGGCAAATAGGACACGTTCCGTGCTAAAAAATCAATCATTAAAATAAACTATAATAAACGAAACTTTAATAATGTACATATAAAACTAATCTAATGTCTGCCGGTACTTGTTTACTTTAATTCCTTCTAAAATCACTCATAATACACCTGCGATCGAAACGAAACGCATATTTAAGCTTCGAATGTTAGTAGCCATCGGACTGTTGTGGAGAGCGGAAACTGAGTGCAGTCCGGACCTACGGCGAAAGGCCAACGTAATTACGCACAGTATGGCAGGAAGAGCCGGTCACGGAATGCCCGAATTAAAACGGGCGACCAATCGGCGTGTGTTGCGGCAGCGAACACGTGTGATGCCTTTGTTCCCGCGTGCGACCTAATCAACAGCCGAGATGTTCCAACGAGGGGATTCTAGCACACGAAGCAGCAAATTAACGACTGACACACCGTAAGCCGGAAGGTTCTAGGACGTTCATCAAGATAGGTACGCGATAGGCTGGAATGTTCTAGAACGCTCAGGGGCACATTTGGGATAAAAAATACCCTATGTTCACGAGCTGAGAATGAAGACTTTGTTACCCGAACCCCTTTTTCTTCTTTTCCACCTACCCGTCGCGCTATACCACGGACCCAGGCTCTTTTGTATTTAGCTATCAATGTATGATATATATATATATATATATATATATATATATATGTATATATATATATATATGAGGTAGAGGACGCGTGACAAAGTTTGTCCCACAGTCAGCGAAGGTAGCGTGACAAATCCCATGCAATGATAAATTAAGTTCAGATATACTCTTTCAATTAAAAATGACTACTAACGTGAGGTTATTGATTATCGTGCAGCATAAGCCAAGATGCCAGGATGCCGGCGTTTGGATGGACTTCTTTCCGGCCGCCGGTAAAAATCAGTTGGAAAAATCACTAATTATGTAGTGTGATTTTCCCCACTATATTTGGTGCCCTTACAAATTCAAATATATCAGATTCAAAATTCTCAAAATTTCTTTTCTCTTAATCAGTTGGTGGTAAATTACGTCTTTAAATTTCATACTTGAAAGGTATATTTAGGTTTTAAATTTTTTAAATTCTCCTATAATTTTGAGCTCGATCCGCGTTTGCATTCGCGTTTAGAGTTTAGAAGCTGCTTACTGTTCGTGTAAGGGAAATCATATATTCATATGTGACATTAAGAAGATACCATAGCAGGTTTAGACAATTTTGCAATGGACGGTGTTGTATAGTCCACAAGGGGCATTAATAAACGGGCAGGTAAGATGCTATTTGAATGGTCATTTAACGGTCTAAAAAAATCGCATGATTATAGACGTATTAAACCGACGAATACGTAATTTGCCACCAATTAAGTACAAGAACGGATATTTTCGTACATTTTTTCGAGATATATATAAGGGCGCCGAAAATAAACAAGAAAAAATGATATTACTTAAGTAGGAATTTTTGAAGTCTTGTCTATGCAGGCACTCAAAAGCCAGTAAGTGCTGTATGACAATCATTATCAGAATTTCACTCAACTAATCCCTTGAAATCGACAACAGATTTCTGAGTTTCGGTCAAAATTGCATGAGATTGGTGACTGAATTGGTGACGCCTGAATTTACGGCTTATTTGTCTACAATACCTTGTGTAACTTGTTGCAGATTTCTTGCATGCGAATCGATATCTGTGAGACAACCGTATTTATGGAACAGAATTGTTATGGACGTACGAGTGCCTCAATCCTTATTTGAACTTGTATTGAACGCGGGAACCTGCATGGATTTGGCAAAAATAGCCACGAGCAATTTGCGCATGAAATTTTTCTCATGGCTGACCTTGCTCAGTAGGTGACAGTCAACTGGTACGGTGAATTAACGCTCAACTAGCCCGACTTGGGTCATCCATAAACAGAAAAACCTGTTAAAGCGCAACGACCGAGTTACTTTTTTTTGTCTCCAAGGCGAAATGTCATTCTTCACCAAACGAATTACCCAAGTCGCTTAGCGACTCTTTGACTGAATTTCCTATGAGAAATGTAGCTTCGGGGTTTACAAGTATCGCTACTTTTTCAGACTTGTGAGGGGCTGTAATATCGTGATCGCATCAGTTGTACAAGTTAAATGTGAGAAACAACGTAGACTTAGCAAACGCCAGTTCTCCCTAGCATAAGCTCACTTCCCAGTGGAGTTGCATTTTAACATAAGTGCCGGCAATGCGGGAATCCCGCAAGCGTAGAATAAATTTCAATAAAATCCTGAAAAGCGCCGAGATAAACCCAAACGAATGCAGTAGCAATGGGCAATAGACTTTTTTATATTCATAATGCCGTCTGAGGATTCACCGTAATGTGCACGGTGGGCACATGCATCCATTTTCACAGAAGGAATCACTCGACTGCACACTGGTCATTGCGCCTCAGACCAAACGAAGGAGAGACAGATGCGAGCAATCTCACGAAAAGAAATTTTGCTTGAATGCCGACTTAATCAGGGCAAATTGTCGTGTCAGCCTTCTTAAACGATGAGGGAAGTCAGGAAAACAGCCTTGAGGGCTAATTGAGCTATTCAGACAAGAGGACAGTGTTTAGCCCGCATACCTCTCACAGGCCGACTAGTGACCGCTTCAAGTTAAGCAAACTACGGCAGTCTATCGACGAAGTAGTAAGCAACAATGACGAGGTCAGCCACATCAGACTATTTGCGGCGTCCGAGACTCTGATGTTAAGCTAACGTGACGAGTGAACGTGTTAGGCTGCACTTCTCGGTTTAGTAGGTTCGATCTACAGAGAACCCTTCTTCTACATAGTGCTGACGCAGAGGACAGTGTGCGCTGACATCTTAAACGACAGAAAATCGCTTTACCGCAGAGCTCACGTGACGTTAGGGCTAGCTCCTGTAGGCTCTTGTCAAGTACATGGCTAGGCAACATAGATCATCAAAATTCTGACAGCAAAAACAGCGCGCCAGTCATGAGTGATACGAAGGACATTTAGTTCGGACAGGTAAGCCAAAGGACCTTGTACAAAGCCACCGAATCTGAGCGTGAACCGAATTGTACAACCGACTCAGGATGATGGAGGAGCATCAAAGGGATGCTAAGGAGGCAAAAAACATTGTGTTTGCGCGAAGATGAGGTGGGGAAAAAATGATGCAGTAAACTGGTTTACCTCTTTCAGCCACCGCGTGATGCAGTTTTCATGGAAGAAGTGTTCGCACGGAAGGGTGATGACAACTTCGCCGGCAGCATAATCATCAAAACAGATTGGACAGCTCTCGCTCTTTACTATATTTTCACTGGTAAGAGTTCTTTTTGGAAGTCTGGAGAGGGCGGTCGCGTCGGCTGGTGGTGGACCATTCACTGTAGATAAAAAAGCATTTTAGCTTCTTCCCAAGGCAGGAAAATATTTTTTCGACTTGCGCCTTGCAAACCATAAGTCATTCGTAAAGAAGAAATAAAGCTAGATATCTGTGCGCCCGGTGGTAGGTCAGCCCTGCATAAAACAGAATAGGCTTGCACCTGGAGGCACCGTTGCATAGTGAAGCTTCAAACAAAGTTAGGTAAGTAGGCTCATCCTACCACGTAGAGTTAGTCATATTATAAAGTGCGAAATAGAGTGCAATCCGTTGTAATGGGAAATTGCCGAGACTTGTGCCGGGACAGCCGAGGAAATATGACCTACGCGCGCATATGAAAAGTAGCCATAGCTGACAGTCTAGAAAAAAACAAGTGTGGAGCTAAATGTACAAAAAAGTGGCCGCCTAGAACTGCCTGGCACACAGGCAGATAGTCACATCAAGAGCCATTGTATGTGGCGGAGTATATATGCACGGGGGCAATGCTCATTCTAGAACAATAACCTGATGGGTCACTCGCTGGCTGCGCCGACCCATCTTGAAATAAGTCTGTCAGTCAAATCCACCTTCGCCTGTTGCTTAGTTAATTTTCTTCACGAAACGGCTGTGGTCACCAACAAGCCCTGCACGTGATCAGCTGCCGAGTTCACTGGCACTCCAGGCACTAATTTTCCTACAGCCTTTGCACCTTGGGTACAGCCGACCTCACTTAATCACTCATAGATACTGCACACATGCACGGCTAACTACAGACTGTTTAATTTATCCATACGGGCAGTTACGGTTCACTTGCTCTCAAGCCTACTCGCAGAGAGTAAGAGGATGTCTGAAAATCGGCGACTTGTATAGTACGCTTTAAAATACACACTGCATTGTAAAAAAAGTTTCGTAACTTGTACGTGAACGACAAAGAACATGATGTTTGCCTCTCTTCGGTTGCCGCATTATATGAGTTAAGAAAACTTAGCATTACAGCACCCATACGAAATAGAGGTTCTCAGTCTGATACAACACATCATTAACAAGTGAGAAGCACCCCACGACGCTAAATTTCTATTCACAGAGCTAAGTGCATCATACGCTGCGGCATCTGCGCTACAACCAGATTGAGAATATACCCAGAAGGTAGGACAACAGAGAAACCATTTGTTAACTTTGGAACCGATACCCAGGACGCTCACAAGACTGCAGTGAAGACAGATGCAACAGTGTAAGATGGGTTTGGTGAGCCATATAATATGACGTTCGTCCGTAGCAGACGAGGAGGATCGGCACCGTCTCGGAAAGGCAACAGTATTGAACTGCACATGGAACTTGCGCTAAATCCATCTTACTCGCTCTTTACCCACGCACTACCTTTCCGTAAGAAGACGGAGTAGATTGTCAGAAATGAGCTCGATGAGAGTGGCTGAGAGGGCTGATGCGAGGTTCGGGCAAAACATATGTATATTGGTCTCCAATATCCGGAAAGAAGGATTTCCACAGCTAAAAAAATTTCCGCTCACGGATCGGTGACAACAGTACCACTAGAGCGCGGAGGCGCGGCACGTCGACTGCCCTATACCATACCTCAAAGCCTGATGACAGCATTGACACAAGGCGACCATGAGTCCACATTATGCACGTTTTTTGCTGCCGATGCTTTTTAGTTGGGTTCTGGAGTCTGAACGCTAGACACAGCTTTAAAAGCTGTTAAGAACTGTTAATACATAAAATCACCCCGTGGAAATGTCCGGAGTCTGCGGGAACCGAAGTGCGTTTGAGCAAATGTTACGGGCAAGAACTATGTGAATTGGACTATTCGGCGGGGAACGGATCCTTGACTCTCAATGCTAGAATTCGGGAATTATTATAGGATCTGATATCCAAAGTCTGACGGAGCGTAACCTTTATCAGTACAAATCAGCTGGTCGGTGCTTGTTTGAAGTCCGGATCATCGGCTAAGGCCCCCGAGAAATTAATTCCATGAATAAACTACCACCACACTCCTCATAACCGTGGTCCACGCGACTCTTCTGGTAGACACGGCGTGGAGATCGCTTTTTGGCAGCAGGCGAGTCATGCAGTGGTAGTGTAAGAACTAGTAAGGCCACAGCAACGCTTTATAAACTTCTCTGTTGTTCCAACCTGTGCATCAATATGAGCTAACAGCCAGTGCGATATGAACAAGCCCACGCCAGTTGAATGACTCCTTCAAGGTAACCCGATGATTGCTGCCGGGGAACGAATCTGCATGAATGTTGAGCTTTGCTAATCTTGAAAGAAAGAAAGCGCGTCAGCATGCTGTCGACAGCGTCTCGCCATCGTCTGCAACCTCAGTGCCTTCTTAAAAACTGATTGGCTCATGTCTATAAGAAGAGGCTCGCCTCTTCTAGTCTTTTCGACTCGAAGCACACTGGACTAAATGCCAGGCCATATGGACGGGATGTCCTAGATATACGCAATGTTACAGTGAGGTTTTAATACATTCTACCGTCACCGATCGTATTCAGTTTCTTTGCCGTGTTGGTGGTTGGGACGACAGTCCAGCACGGATACGGTTCGTGTTATTGCTGAGTAAATTGCCGGGTCATAACATAATAAAGTCCAACTGAGTATTGTTAACACGTGCTCCAGTAACACTGAAAATAGACTACTGGGTAAGGCCAGCCAGAATAACTTCACTAGCCATTTTAAAGATTTTTAGCTGGGCGTAGGATAAAGGAAGCAACGTTTTTTGCCGAAATTGGCAGCACCATGGGCCAGACCTTTTTTGTGTCAGCAGACACCTGAAGGTTCACTCCTCAATTGCGAACCAAATGTCTAGCGCAAAACACCTTCGAGCCACAAAATCACGACAATCCAGCAAATTCGAGGCTCTAAGCACAGAAATTCTGTTTTGCATTGCGACCCGACTAGAAGGAGGCTGTAGCAGCAGTCATCATTAGAATCGGCAGTCCGTGACACATCTGAGAGAATTATCGTATCCACCCGGCAGCTCCACAATGACTGAAACAGCTCAATGATCTTACGTCGGTCTTCCGGAGAGGCCGCTATAGATCTCTCCGCAATTTATTCAGCGAACTCAGAAAAATTACGGCAAATTCGGCTGGAGCTGACGGTAAAAACAAGGCTGAAATTATGAGCTACATGGAGCAGGCCCAAGTAGCGCCTTCCCCCTTTGGCGCCTACGCCACGAAGGACATTTCTCGACCTACTGGATCGCACGTACATAGCCTCTGGGACAATCAAACTGAGCACAGGCACCTAAAAACTGCTATTGGCCGATCAATTGATCAAGCGGTCAGTGAATCACTCTCATATGACATTTTATTCAATCACGCCTGCATCCCGATAGCAAACAGACGCGCGCACAGGCCCAAAGCTCGTTGTGCGTCAGAGCCTCTGACCACCACTGATTTTCTCTAAAGTATACAGATCTCTTACTGTATTTTCCCTTCTCTTTCTATGTGGAACAGGGTGCGATTATTTAAGGGCTCTGGATACAACCCGTACTCAGACTCCCTACAAAATTCTCACTGCGACGTGATCAAAACACACAACCGTCATCAATGACTGAACACCATCGTCACGACATTCCAACTCGACTTCACCCTGATGTTTTCCCTGTGCCACTCATCGCGTCCACGGACAGGAAAACGCGGTCACCGACACCATGGCACGAATCGAGATGAGCATCGTCATTAAAAATCAGCCATATAAGTCCAGGTCAAACTACAGTACAATTTTGCACCATTGTGTTACCATCTAAACAAATCTCTCTGTTTTTCAAAACTTTGTTTCCCCCATCACCGACGAAAACATCATTCGTTCGTTCTTTCCATACGGTCAACATGCTAACGCATATATAGATGACATTTAAAACTTTTATGACTGCGTTCCAGCCTGGATGACAGGGAGTCTACTTCACTAACGCATTCGTTCGACTCAACCCACTTGGATACATTGTGTCCGAAAAGTTATTCTACCAACGTGCCAACTCACCGGCACACGTTGTCGAGATCAAACCAGCATAACTTCCAGCTGATGCCCCAACTGCACCTCTGCACAGGTCGCAACATTAGCCTGCTCTCCGGCACGAGCAACTCCTGTCACACTCGACAAACGCTGTCTAACCCACATGTGCACTGGAGTATCTCACCCGGTTTCATCGTATTCCTCACGATCGACACATTAACTTCGTTCTGCGTCTGGCTGGGAGCTGTGGTCGACAGCCAAAATTGCTGTATGGCGTCCTTATTCGATGCCCACGGTTTCAAGATCATGCAACTTTGCAGCGAGCGGTTTCAGACTCGCTGACCTGCAGAAACTTGACCGAATTTCGCTCACAAGTGCACGTGCGCCCTAATAGTTGTGGGTGACCAAGCGACACTTGAACACCCCTACCCTCGGCCAAAGCAACATAGATCACTAGACACAACACTCCTCGGGCAATGCAACACACACCCATTGGACAACACATAACTTGGTCTATCAACCTATTTAAGCAGCAGCCACCACTGCCTTATTCTCTCAGGCACGACTGGACGCAGTCAACACCACTGCTGTCGAGGAGAGCAACTCAGGGTTCCATGCACAGTGAATCACTCATTCTGGTGCCTTCTGTCTTTACCTCAAACCCGGGATCTGGCCTGATGATTGTTGTGCTCCGAGTACAACCCCTACTCAGACACTACACCTTAAGTGTCGGAGACACTTAAAAACTGTAGTAAAATAAACCCTAGCAGTAAATGACTCCGCTTTCAATGTGAATGGCGACTTTATTCCGAACAACTTGGCTGAGGGCTAAAATGAATATACTGGGCCCCTTTTTCGGCTCTTAGCTGTTGACAGAGTAAAGAGAACCTCGTCTTTTTAATGCTTATCTTAGGGTTCTCGCAAGTTTAAGATGTCTATGGACGCGACCCGATGTCAAAATTATATATGGGGTCATCCAAGAATGATGACTGAGGTGGTTTTGGCACCCTCCTTGTCAACCGCCCCATGCGTTTGTTGTTGCTGCTCTTGGCCCAGTGCCGCTTCCCATTTTGAGGGGTCGACGAGGACAAGTCAAAACATGGTGATTCTCAGACCTTCGATCATCAGTCTGTGTTGCTGGGGAAGACAGTTGGAAGAAATCTCTAGATCCACTGCCGCAGACTGCTATTTGTCTAGCAGGTTCAATCGGTGGCATTATTGACGCCCGCTAGGTTGCGCAAAAAGTACAACTCCATAAGAAATATCTCTCAATTAGGGGTCTCAGAACACACAAGAGTGACCGTCACATAGGCAATAGTATGTCATTATGTTTCGATCGTCGTTTCTAAGTAGAACTTAGTTATCCTGTCAGTTTGAAAACTCCCAAGCCAAGACTGTTGGCTCATTTAGCCTTTGAAGTGTGGAATCTAAGTGCTTGATTCAGCAGGATAAAACCCAATCACTCTTACCTCCCCTAAGCCAGCTGCAAGTGCGCGTCAGGGTAACCTGATATCAGACTGGAGACTGGGACTGAGGTGACATACACCCGCGCAAAAGATGTGTCACCTTTCATTGCAGACTTTCACAAAATTTCGTCACACGATTGATGACCTACGTAGTGCCTTCGTGCGTGCGCATATGAGATTATAGGGCTAAGTGATGCATTAATGTACAAGGACAGTGTTACAGGTGACACGAATCTGACGGATGTCGGCCAGGGTCCCTGGCAGCAGTCGTATAGTTAGGCTGCGAAGTATTCACAGTTGACAAAACCCTATCTATAGTGTAAATACTGCCTGGGGTCAGCCAGCGCCGTGCACGGCTGGTATCCAGATGGACGATGATCAGGTGAGACGTGCAGCAAAGAAATTTGTGGTATAAGCGCATAGTGTGTGCAAACGGGTTGGAAAGTGGATACATGATACGCTCCATCCATTAAGGCCCACGTCGAAGCGACATACACGGCGCTGACACGCCAGCCGACAGAGTCTGATCGTTGATAGAAGACCTATAGATTGGTTTGCGGGAAGTGAGTGCTAGTGTAGACATTTCGATGAATGAGATGGTCAAGGGATCAATCCAGGCCTTAAATGTGATTGAGTGCTGAAAATATTACTTGAACGGTTTGGGATCAGTGGCGTTGATCAGCGATACTTGCTCGCGAGTATCACTGTGCGAGCTGATTTCGAAGACTGTTTTCACGGCGGATCGACATGAATGTCAAACGTAAGCAAGTTCCCAGAATAGCGGTCGATATTAAGGCAGGACTGAGGAGTTCATGCTGATTGTGTATCGTCATGTTAATTCATTTTGCCTACGAGCACTCGAAGGAACGTCACCATACAAAGCTCGCTTAACCGGGCATTCATCGGCCGCCATGTTAAATATAAAACAATCTTAGACAATTGCAGTCGAACAAAAAGGGCAATAAAACGGGTATTTGATGGATTTTAAGCAATTACGTTTTGTTTCACTAAAGTGCGTTGTGCATACATGTGACTGTTAAACCCTAAGAGCTCCTATCTATTTGGCCATGTTTTTCCAACATATAACGGGAACTAAGCCTCATCCGATCATAAGATTGGTTGATGTTCTGACGTTTATAACGTAAAAAGGCGCTTTTTACATAAAAATAAAAGTATAAAGGTCATTGTGATGTGGGTCATTTTTTTGAAAAAGTTAGTCGAATGGTCATAGAATGTTTTACGAAATCGGGAGAAGGGGTTAGAGCTCGGACCACTGTCAATTCATACGCGATCACCTGATAACCCTAATAAGTATCAGGTTTATGTAGAATTGTAATATCTGCAAGCAAATACCATTGAATGCCAGTATAAGAGTCACTAATTAAATCAATTTTCGCATGCGATACTCAAATGACGGTATGACTGATATCGCCCTTGCCGAGCAACGGTAGCATGCAGTTAGGTCAGCAGGCGTTGAAGATTGTTGGAAATAAATAGAAATTGCTCTGAATATTCGCTATAAGAAAGTAAAGGTTGGGGGAACGGATTATTCTTCAATTGCAGAAGGATACAGTGGCGGTGGGAAGCGGCAGTGCTACCTTTGGAAAGCCGTTTCACTGCTATCTCACATACATGCTAAAAGTTGACTTTTGATCCCTGAAGTATTGGCCATTTTCTTGCTAATGAAGTAATAATAGAGGATTAGTTCGTAAAAAATAAAATCAAAATGGAATTTCTCAGTCAGAATACATGGACATTTTGGTGACAAGTAGCGTGAAACAGCATTGCACAAGACAAAACTCACGTGCTAGATTGCGGTTTAACAGCATCAAAAAAGGAAGTAGAGGACCGTCAACGGGTATTGCAGACTCCCTTAGATTGGTTGAAAGCTCTATGTGATGTGCTTGCCTGTTGTTTGCAAGAGATCCGTCTTCGATAACTGCATTCATAAATGCCGGAATAAATTCCATAAGGTTAGGAATCAAATCCAAGGGTGATAATCCTGTGGTTTCTCTCGAAACGTCAGACCTCAAAATCTTAAATAATCGTGAAACTGGATTACGAATCGAGCTCCTCGACAAAGCCTTGGTGACAACGCGGACAAGTAGGATTCGATTCCTGGGAAAATCAGGTGAAAGCCCACAGGTTTACCTGGAATGTCGCATTGATTCTTTCATTACAAATATGACAGAAATGCGTCAAACGCACGTCCGCAGTAGCCATCACAACAAACTAATAGGCGAAAAACAAAACCGCTTACGGCACACCAGTTTTACACTTGTATGTTGAATATGCTGCTGGAATTTCTATCCAGTAAAATATCCAAAAATTACCTACGCGCTTGTCTATGTTATTTAAAGGTTTTGTAAAAAAAACCTTCCTAACGTTTACTTCATTTTTTCGCTTCCTGTTACGCTCCTAAAAAGTTTAATCCAATTTTTCATGATTGCAGAACATCGTACGAATTGAAAATGCATCCCTTACGCTTACTGACATGAAACTTCGCATACGATAACCTTGGAGATTCTTGTATTTCTCTTTATCATACCTTTTTCCCAAACAAACTTCTGAACTTCACCCAAAAATATTGTATAAATGCGTATGCTCGCGCAAATCACCCTCGACATCTTTCGTCTATATGTACCGTTTATACAATTCCCTTTTAGTCGTAATATTACCTTCTTCCAAGTTTTGAAATACTAACGTTTGTCCAAAAAATATGGAGTTCGAAGGTTTGCACCTTCATCTTCATCAAATAAACTGAACTGAAGAGAAAAACAGGCTGAGTGTGAGGAGAAGGAGACCCGATCATTTTAAATACATGTTTTTTCACCTAACGTTTCATACTCCTACTTGAACCCCTCATCAGGTACAAGTTCACATACGGTAATTTAATACATAAGAAGCTGCGGTTTTTATAGAATGTATTCACTTCGTTACTGCATACCTATAACAGTTAACGATTGCAAACTTCATCAAAATTGGCTGTTATTTGCTACGATAATTGCTTGAAGGATGGCATTCAGGTTTTTAATCATTGAAATTCCATCTCTGGTGTTGGATTTCGGCGTGATGATTGCTGGACCATTTGGGACGAGGATGTCGAGAACAGCGTTTGACTGCGTGTTGTCGGGTGGTTAATTGCTTTGGACACACTAAAACGGAACAGGCGAAGGAAGTCATTTGATTTGTTAATAGACTGGGTGAATGTGTAGCCAGTGAATGCTCCTTTCTCAACCCTTAAAAGGCAACCAGCTCTTTTCCATGACTTCTTCATATTAGGCTTTCCCTTGCGGCCAGACTCCGGTTACCGCCTTGATCAAAAAGCTAAAACAGGCGAACGTATCCACTGTTATATATATCCCCAAAGCTCGTAGGCCTGCTACCAAACCCCTCCCGATTCCACTTTTCACCACCCATTTGACATGTCATACAGAGATGCCAATATGCAATCCCAAAGACAGTTCAGGTAAACTTCCATCGTTTTCCTACGAAAATCCATCGGCTGTGCCCACATTGGACCGGCTATCAATATGGATAAAAACGGTGGTCATGCTCCAACCGTCACCCAACACTGCCTGCAACGCTCTTTGCATCGAAGTCCACGGCACAAATTGAAAATCTGTGGAAAACTTCGCCCATCTAGGAAGCAAACTCTCATGTAACGCGAGAGTGCACGATGAGTTTTTTCCTCTAATCTCCAAAACCAATCAGGCCTTCGGTTGGTTGCAAGCCAGGGTGTGGAGACGCCACAGCTTTCAACTTAATAGCAAACAATAGTTCAACAAGACCTTCGTTTTGACAACACTTCTGTATGCATGAAGTCATGGACTGTCTTCTCCAACCAGGCCAGAAAGCTGAATTAATTCCGCCTCAGCTGCCTCCGTAGAATACTAAAGCTAAAAGGGCAAAACATGTTCCAGGACATGGAATTTCTGGAGTGAACTGGAAGTCTTAGTTTCCGTGCCATAATATGGCCACTGAAATTGTGATGGAGCCGCAACCTGGAGAGAATTAACAACAAGTAACCACTCGAACGACTCTTCGGAGATTTTGTTAAGAGTGCTTTTACATGGAGAGAATAAAAACGACGCTACACGGACGCCCTAAAGAACTCGCTGAAGTAACTGCAAATCACCCAGGAGACCAGGAAGGACCTCGGCCAGGACAGACCTACCTGGAAAATAACAGTGAAGATTGGCGTAGCAATCTACGAAGGCAACCGGATTGTTGCTCCAAAGACCGAAGGGGCACTTTTGAAGTAACTAGTCGGAGTGACTTCCCGGAGCTAACCAAATATAAATTCTTAATCTCGGACACAAGGTGCCATTAACCAGATCCTCTGAACATGCCTAGAACAAATTCATTCGGCCTTAAACATTCCTTCGCCGTGGATTTCCCCATGGCTAATAGAGTTCTCACTTTTTAAGTGTCACTACATGTGTTTTGGGCCTGTAAGACTGCCGCAACCTATTATTTTTAAAGTTTGCCCTGTGATTGAATGTTCCTCTATCAAGGACTTGGGCTTCAGCTACCCAAAAAACTAGATCTTTCGCGTCATGCTGACCGAATTAAGGCCAAAGCTGCTCAGATTTTCGGCATTATTTCTTATAATTTCTTCCTTCCTGGAATTAAAAAAGACTTTATCGTATGTTTGTTCTTCCAATTCTTGAATTTTGCTGTCCTTTCTTCAGTTTAATGAACGCATCGAACCGTTCAAAAATGGAAAATGTCCAAAGGTATTTCGCAAAAAACTCATGTATCCAACTCTTTTAAATACTTCCTACTCAACTAGTTGCCAGCTGACGAAGCTAAAATTTCTTTGGGTCAGGCAGGCTTTTGTGTCCTTGTTCGACTTAAGGATAAATAAAATCTCCCCAGGGTGTCAGAATTTCTGTCAATACCTCCGTTAGTCTTCCATATAACCTCAGAAATTCAGCACTTATTATAACATCTCCTTCATCTTCCGCATCTAAACGCTCTTCAAACATAGTATCGCGGTAAAAATAAATACAAAGTGGATAGTTGCTGCATTATGTGAGCAGCCATATTAACAGCAGTAATGAACAATATGGTAGGCATATCCAATTCAGAAAGATTTGCCATTTTTAAAACAATAGTCAACATTCTTTGACATATACGGTGAACTAGAAAAGAAAATGTAAAAATACTCCGGTTAAATCTGAGGCAGAGTTCGGCGAGCCGCAAATTTAAAAAAATAGGAGAAAACAACTGCTTCACTAAAAAATTAATAGCGAGATGCCATGAGATAGCATTGTGATGTAGCTGATAACGTATGAGGGTTCGGAAAGCTCCTTGTCGTGTGAGAGATAATATAGCAGTCAGAGCTACTGTTTGTTACCACCAGTGGAGGTGAGAGAGGAGAAACGCATCGTGGATACAGGGTCAAAACGAAGAGGGGACAGTAGAGGTCATGAGATCATCATCGAGATGCGACCTTGCTGACTGCATAGTCCATCACCAAAGAGGCGAAACCATCAGAACCCGCCTCGATCTTCAACAGAACCTGGAGACTATCGTCAGGGTTGCAAATTCGGAGGAAATTATCAAGGTTGTCAAGAGTTGGCAAATGCTAGTTTACAAGGAGGGAAGGAAAAAGTGAATGCAAAGATTGAATCTGCAGAGGATGATGGAAATTTAATTAGAGACCAATATCATATCATGGGAGCTGCCTCAAATACCAGGAGTACCCTTTTCAAAATCCAAAAGTTGCGAGTTTGGGAAGGAAACAGACAATAAGCACTTTATATCTTCCGAAGTTACATTTTTGCTTTATTTTGTTTTGAAAATAGCTAATGAAGACGACAACCTTATTTGCAGTGGAAGATTATTCCAGATGAAGGCATATTTGGAGGCAAAAACTGAGAACAATTAGTTGTGTAGCTATGGGGTGGTGAAATGATCATGGAGGAATAACGAGTGACACAGGGTCAATCTACCGGAGCGAGAGCGTTAATTCGTTGGAGATTTTGGCTAGAGCTAACGCGAAACAGGAAGCAGAGACCGGCTTCGAGTCTTCTAACCACAGCAGTTTAATTTTTGCTAACTGGCATCTATCCGTATAAGAGATACTGGATCAAGGAAGAGATAATATTCTTTGAGTAAAAACCCTCTGAACTTTTTCAATCTTACTGCGGTCAGAGGCTTTCATCAGCCCAAAGAGGGGACAACAGTATTCTAGGATATGAAGAACAAACATGTGGTACATGTTTAACTTTATTTCAGGAAGGAAGAAATTATGTGATATTAAACCACATATCTGTGCAACCTTTGCAGAAATTCGATCTGCATGAGGCGATAATGCTAGCTTATTCGTGTAACTTAGGCCGAAGTTTTTTATGGTTGATCGTTCTACAAGTGTACTTTTTGAAATACTAGGGGTCAACGAAGCTTGGTGGGGCCAAAATATATGAAACTACTATTGGATGAAGAAAACTCCATCTGCCAAGTACAGCTCCAACATGAGAGCATAAGTAGATCAGTGTTGAGTTTATCCACGCAACTATTGGCAGTGTCTTTAGAAAATGAATAAATGCACTTGAGATCGTCAAAAAAACGAAATTTTGTGAATTTATGAGTAAAGATGAAATTTCGTTTATGTACGGAATAAAGAGAAGGGGACCTAGAACCGTGCCTTGAAAAACGGCACTCGTGATCAACTGAGGCGTCAAGTAGCTATTACCTACTAAGACCTTCTGGCTGCGGTTAGACTCCTCGCCAGAAAATCCTTGAGATCTTCCAATCTACAGAGGGCTGAGTTATTTCGATATTTTATCCAATGAGGAAAAAAGGCAACCGGCAGGGTTCCCAGAAAATGAAGAAAGAAGTTTCGGAAGACAATGGTAATATGTCATCCAAAAATGTAAGTCCCAGAATCCCAGTGTCGGTCAAAAATCACTCTCATGTTGCAATGCCAGCATCCACGAGTAACGCCACCTCTGTGAACTCCCACCCTGACGTGGGCAGGCAAATAAGGACCTCATCGATAAAACGTAAGCAAAATATCGAAATACGGGGTGTCCCAGAATCCATGTCCTGCGTTCCAAAGGAACGAGTGACACACGATCTAGATCTTCTTCATAAATAGGTCAGTGCAGTCCTGAATAAAAGAAAAATTTACACCGTGCAAAAGGCTTTCCGACTAGGCAAAGTAGACCCCAGCCGCGACATGAGAATATCCCCAAGGCCGCTAAAATTGTTTTAGATAACGAAACCAACTTACAGGAATATAAGCAGCAACGGAACGTCTGTATATGTGAGGCTACTAAGCTGT